>JAOPTO010000635.1:0-205896 GCA_033822845.1 Tetrapedia diversipes | reverse complement strand
TGCTGCTATTTCTTTATTTTCTGTATAACTTTTATATTTTTTTTTATGTAATTTGCATAATTGTCATTACTTTAATGTCATTTCTTTAACACAATAAAACGTTCAATGTATATATTTATTCTAAATACAAACGTAACAGTTTAAATTACGCTGACGTTCGAATATTTGTACGAGAGATTGATTGCATTTACTTCAAACGACTGTTTTCTTCGGTTACGTTCGATGCTCCGCGACTAAATAGCCGAAACAATGGACGAATTAGACGCGAGTGACAACAACGAGGATGAACATTGCCAGGCAGCGGCGTCAAAACCCGTGTGCATTATATTGGCATAATCTGATTATGGCCGATATAACGCGTACATTTTGCAGTAATGAACGAGAGTGTGCGCCGGTGCATTTACTTAAACGCGATGACTCCGCGGAGAGCGTGGAATTCCTCGTTGTTTTAAGCATCAGTTGCGTGTTGTATTCGCTCTAATACGTTTAGTGTTAGCAATGAGAATAATTATAAGTAGGGACTTGCACAATTTCATTCGGTTTCACATGAAATAAACAAAGAAATATTTGATCACTGGAAAAAATGTAAAATTTTTATCTCCCGTTTCGCATGCCACGTAGTAAAAGTGCAAAATTCTAATTACTTTTTATTACTCGGTAAACCTTGGGAATGGATCGACTGCATCGTTTGAATTTCATTGCGCTATCTCGTGATCCCAAGGTATAGCGAACTCACAGTCTAATGTTACTCGCCATGCTTGATGCAATATAAGCAGGTATGCAAGAGTTGCTTATTTACGAAGGAATACTGTAGCTGTTCTTCCAATAAAAATTCTTTAATGCAGAACAAAATGAAAGATTAAAATTCTGCAAGGGTATATGAAGAAAACTATCCAACGTACTTGCTCCGACCCTTTAATCCCTTGACGTACAAATAACAAGGAATTTGATGCGTCCAAAAAATACTATTTAATTTGGCTCAACTGAAGTTTAGAAACAAAACATTTTTCCAAAATTTATTCTGAAAGGAGGGACGGTGGAGCATCTTGAATATTTAAAACAAAACAAAATCGACGAGTGAAATAATTTAATAATTTAATAATATACTCTGCATGACGTCCGTCAGTGACCGATCTTGATGTGTCGGAGACTTCAAAGTTTACAATTGCACGTGAAATGAATAACGTCTCCCACACGTCATTGTATGTCAAGAGATTAATGACAAAATAGATTTCTGGTTAACATTAACTTCTCTACGCATTCCCCATAAAAATATCTGTGCATTTTCATGAACGTTTACAGTCTTACGTGCAACAAATCACGGTTCGAAGCTGGAAATCAGCGCGCAACGGAGGCGAATCGAGGAAAAATTAAGAGCTCCGCGTTCCGCGACCCGTGAGGAGGTTAAAACGCGCTGAATCATATTTCTCGGCGATAAAAAGAGTCGCGGAAGTTCGGTGGCTGGCGTGGAATGAAATAAAAGCCCCGAGAATCGAGTTCGTGGACCACCACGAGCCAGAGAGCAAGTAGTTTGTTGAATCGATCGAAGCGAAAACTAGCCCCGAGCGAAAACGTCCTGACGATTTTTGTCGCAGCAACAAGTTGGTGGGTGGGAAAGATCCGTGTTCGGCCTGCCTTCGAAGCTTGGATACGCATTATTGTAATATTCAGCGGAGTGAATTCAAAGCCGCCAAAGGAATCTCCCGGGGATTTAATGTAGATCAGTCCATTAGCTAAACGTGAAACGCGGACCCGTGAAACACTCGATATTTATAAATATAGAAAACGCTTTTTCAAGGGAGATCCTGTGAAAAATTGACTAAATCAGCCGCGGAGGTAATTTAAGGTAATTAAAAAAACGATATGCGTCAGAATTTCTATTGGTGCTTTAAGCATCCCTTGCATAATTTAAAGAGAAAAAGAAAGCTTTAAGGAAAGCGCAAAGAAAGTTTTTTGCACAAATTACCAGTAGGAATTTATTCGTATGTTACATCGGATGAGGATTAAAAATTGTTCATTAATTTAATAGAATTCGATAATAATTTTAAAGGTTCTCTATATTTCGTTGAATAAAAACCTGAATATTCAACGAGAAAACGCGTTTTCTATAAAGATTCGTGTAAAACTTTTATCCAACTGCGAATTGATAATTCTGTAGAATCGTTGCTTTTTCCTTAACAAAAGCTGTAAAAATCTCTAACATAATTTAATAGAATATTTTATTAAAAATTATATTATATATTTTATTTTTATTATATATTTTATTACTATATTGATTAATTAATTCTGGCCTTTAACGAAAAAAAATTAGGCAGTTTGGATAATTGAAAATTTTGTAAAAACTAATATCATCTGCTTTAATCGCGATTCGGAGCATCCTAAGTAATTTTGACCATGTGAAAACCAGAGAAAGAAGAAAGGACGTCCATTTGCCAGCGTGAAGAAGAGAGTTGAGTGACTCTCGATTTTATGTTGGCCAGCCCCCTTTTATTACGTCATTAATTAACAGAATGATGTGAGACGGTGCGTAAACCTCGCCATAAAGGTTAGCACATAGTGGGCCCTAAAATTAAGTGATTCATTCGTGTCGACAAAAAACCTGTTACCGTTTCTATTGGTGATTGGACGGTGACATAAAAAAGAATTAGTTCCACACATTTTGTGACGCGATGACTGTACTCAACATAAAGTCCACATAAGCACAACGTGATATGGTTTCAGTAAGAAAATAGAGTTATGAATACAATAGCATAAAATAGCAATTGGAGCATTTCCTGAAAAAAATTTCCATAAAAAATATTTGCACGAAATTGTGTTTATCTTGATGTTTACATACAAATTAATTAAGTAACACTATATCACATTTCCTATCACTTAATAATATTTTTAAGCGATTATAAAAAATTAGTATGGTAAAACTGATGAGTTTAACATATTTAAAAAACGTCTCATAAAAAAATATCAGCGTATGCAAATACTTTTTATATGTATGATACATATAAAATATACACATGAAAATAAATTTCATATATTAATATAAACAAATTTCACATGATACTGACATCAATGAATTAATATAAAAGAATGAACTTGTCTTTTATACAACGACCATATATTATAAATAGTATGATTTTAGTCGTATACAAACAGAGAACACAATTTTATTTTCCGCTATTGTATACGGCTTCGTTAAAACTATACCGCGGAAGAAAATATGATACTGCTGAAGATTGAATCATAACCGCCTCTAACAAGATTAACCCGTTAAATTAAAAGTAACCTTCACAAGCCATTATAGTGCATTGGAAACGTACACCATATTTAATATTATTATTTTCATTCATGTTCACACGAATAAAAGGTATTGCCGCGTTATATCGTATTGCAACCGAAGAAAACTCGATATCGCAAAAAATCAAAGTTCCCATAGTCCTTGCAAACTGAAAAAAAATGTCCGCCCTTGGTTCACGTATTTATCGTTTGACAACGCGCGAAATGGCTCCACGAAGGTTGAAGGCTACGCGAGCCGTTCAAGCACGTTCACCGCGTTGCTCCGAAGAGAATAGAATGCAAAAAAATCAACATACGTCACGCGCAAAAAGAGATAAACATCAAGCATTCTTACCTGAGACAAGTCGGAGTCGTCACGTATTTTGGCGTCCATAGTCTGGCTGGCGATGATTTCGGTCACGATCGTGAACAGAACCGCGGCAAACAGGCAGTTGCTGATCGACGACATGGTTCCTCGTAAAATGTTCACTGTTCCAAACAAATATAATGTCACGCGCGCACGAAATTCACCAATCCACTTTATTTAAGACAATAAGTTCTCGACAGTACGGCACAGAGGAAAATGAATGATAGGGGACCGCGGTCGATGCGCGGTCGATATTGTACACAGTGTTATCAACGAATATAAAGTGCAACGAATATAAAGCGCGATGGTGACTGTTTTCAAAGTCAGCGACCCAGTGGTCGCACGGCACGCGCACTGACCGACAACACGCGCGGCTTTCGAAAGAGAGAAAATGTCGTCCTTTGTGAAACAGAGGCGGCGTCAAAGTCACTTGGAGAACTCGAAGAAACCGAGCAAAGGAATCGCTCGGTGCCACGAGGACGGGAGGACCAACGCACAAGACGAGAGTCACGAGAGGAGCAAACCGACTGACTCCGCGCACTCTTTTCGTAGAACGTGTCAACGATACGGAGGATGGCGCGGAACTGCGCCCTCTCCATGCCTGGACCCCCGTCGCCCCCACCACACCACCGAAACGAGTCTTCGGTGTACCGTACAGTCGTCTCCCCTCCTCCACGGCCGACTTTCCCCCTCCCTGTTACCTTGCATCGCCCCTAGCTCACCGCGACACACATTCAACTCACCCGCATCGCGATGAAACTCGTGAGCAGAGCAGAGTTAGTCACTCGATTCTCTCTTTTGCAAGTAGTTCTGCCCACGATTTATTCGAAGTCATATTTTGAATATAAATATTGGAAATAATATGGGCTGGACGTCTGATAAATAACGTGTTTCGATGAGATTGATTGGAACGAACGACCGAAACGGCGATCGGAACGCCGGACAATGTGATTTATTCAGAAGAACGATTTGCTGCTACGCGATTGAAAATATCTCTGGGCGGTATGATGTTGGGAATGAGAATCAACGAACAATTATAAGGTTTCGTAAGTATGCAATATCTGTTGTAAAAAATTGTATACACAAATTTCATAAAAAATATGTACTCGTTACGAATCTAACAATAAATAATAATAATTAAATTTGTTAAAATGAACGTATGAAGGAAATTATAAAATTTCAACACGGTATTTCGTTATGAAAACCGAATTTTGCAAAAGCACAATGCACGTTACGTTATTTAATTGTAATTATAATGAATATTTCATAGTTAGGTCACGTACGTTGTTATTGTTAAAAAGTGAATGAGAGTATAATAGAACATATACATATATCTAACACAGTACATTAACGAAACAGTATTAATTACTAAAGGATAGGTAATTAGGCTAATTTTCTAATTAATACTGTGTTTGTTTAAATACTTTAACTCTCTTAATAATTCTACCTATGTAAACTTTCTACAAAGTTAATTGAACTCTATAACGAGGCACAGTGACTGCTAACCGTGCTTGTAACTTCATAAATAACGATATTCCTTTTTTTATAATAAGTAGAGAATTTAAATACTTACCTCTCTTAAAAATTATAAGGCCATTTTCATTTCAGAGAAAATCGGACACCGACCATTATATTTTTCGTTTTTCCTCTAATGCTTCCAAACATTTCGCACAATTCAATTAAAACAAAATTATATAATTAAAAATATCTTTATTAACTTCGCAAAATTATGTTTCGTCTACGATACAAATGTAAGTGATTTAACGTCAATTCTGATACTAGTGTTACGATTTACATCCAGCGCAAAGAAAGAAGAGGATGCTCAAAAGGACTGGAAACCTCTTCTCGAGGTCGGCGCTTCTAAGAAACACGATCGTCGCGCACGTGACATCGCCCACCCTCTCCTTGACCAACCACTACGAGATCCCCAACTGCGTCCCGACAGGCAGTGACGTCACGTCTACAGGCTTTTCTCGTTCTCTACGAGGGCTTTTTTCACGAAGCTGCGTTGCCTCTGCTCTCGCTTTGTTCGGTCTGCAAATCTATGCCACTTGAAGCAGTTAGGCCGAAAGCACAAAGTCACGACGCATGAAAAGGACAGTGCACTCTTAACGCGGTTATACCGTGCTGCTGCATTTTTTTTTTTTTTTTCTACGAGGTTCATGTCAGCTCATGGAATTCGTTTCCCGTCGTCGCGAGGAACAATAACGTTGCCCGCACAATGGTCGATTTACCTAGAGCTGTGCCAAAAACGCGACGCGATCGTCACGGTTGAACAACGAGAAACCACGAGTTATCGGCTAAAGAAGATGACAAGAGACGTCCAAGGTATGCACGCGAAGCCCGTGAATGTACGGTTAAGTACCCTTACTGATTGCCATTAATTAATTCCGGCATTGTAGCCTCCGACCTTCTTCCGTCTTAGCGCGCCCTTAATACATGCACTCGTAGCCGTGACTTCCGCCATTAATAATCCGACGAACAGGCGGAACCGTAGCAGTCTCGAAATTGCCCTTTAATATAAAATGCTGGCGAAAGTTCGCCGCGAATTAAAACGCTGCCGGATAAAGACGCGGGAAGAAAAAAAGGAGCGGAGTCGCAAGAATTGGTGGCATCGCGTCCGCGGGTATCGCGTTTGACCGAAGGAACGAAGCTGATATAATTGTAAACTCGCTCGCAAGTTCACCGAGCATTTCCCGCCGGCTTAGTAGACTTAGACCGATTCTCGAAGCCCCCCGGGGCAATCAGGATTAAGGAAAGATCCCGATCACGAATATAAACTCGATGGGCTTGCGGAACTTCCCTATTGTTCGTCTGCTCTAGTTGTACACCCGGAGTCTCGCTAAGTTTGTCCCAATCCCCCAGGTAATTAGCAGTCTGGGTACGCCTGTTTGACCTCGCCGACGAACCAGTTTCGACTTACTTTAACCCTTTCGCGAGGGCGCACCTGTACCATACTTTGTCATTTTTCGGAATGGCGCAACTGACCATACTTCGTCGCCTTTCGCAACGATACGACTGAACCATACTTCGCCACCATATTCTGCGTTGCCTAATGCGTGTACTGGCTTTATTTTGACTTCGCTATCGAAATAAAACAATAATATAATTATGATTTTAATAGTATTTATTACATGTTATTTTTTAATATTCTTTTTAGTATGAAAACTCCCCACTTTTATTCCATAGCACAGAACACTCTTATTGAGAAAAACGCTTTATTTCTTTATCAATAAAGTCTGTACCGTATATGGTTAGCCTCAGCCTCTGCGAACCAATAAATGACTGCCGTACAATAGGCGGCGTCAACTGCTGTGATGCATCTAGTCCCTGCCGTATATATACGGCACCCGTCGTGAAAGAGTTAAGCAAGTATTCCCAACCGGTGACTTATAGAAACCTTACACCTTCCAATGTTCGCTGATAACAAATCCTTTTGGATGAGGTGCACCGTGCACGTCGAACAGGAAACACATCACATAATCCCAGAATCCCGTGTCCCGCGAGCCCAGTATTCCATATGGTTGATTTCTATAACTCGACTAAAAATAGATAATCCACGGATGTGATCGAACGGGAGCCATCGATCATTCCATATCCACGCTCGATTGAACAGTATGCCAACGTACTCGGCAACCTCTCCGAATACGATGCTTTCTGTCAGTGGTAAAGCATTCGCGAGGGAGGTTAATTTAAGTTGATACATCGAGTTCCGTCCAAATTTTTTGGACAGCACCCGCGGATTCGACGAACGTGGAAGTGATCGACGCGTTTCGTACCTAATGGATCTTTTGGTGGAAAGCGTTAGAACGTCGTAAAAGCGGTGGAAAAAAAGGGCGTTCGCGCGACGTTACGTTGAAATTATCGAGCCGCGCGAATCCGCGCGAATTACGGTAAAACTTTATATCGCGTGGGAATAATCGGTCCACGTGAACGGTTTAATGAAACGTTTTGTCGAGCCGTGTAACTCTAGCTCGCTCTTAACTCGTTCAAAGCCGGTCGAAAAATTAGCCTTTTCGCGGTCTGGCGAAATCCAGTTTTTCACCGAACTTTTGCGTGCATTCGCCTGTTATCGTTGAATCCTCCAACGAACTCGCTACATTTTATCTTCTAAAATGCTCGGAATTAAATGTTTCATTTATTCTTTCTCTTTAACCTTAGATAACTAAACTTAAATTAGTGTTACTGTATGACCAATCATTCGACTCATAGACTACGAACTAAAAACATATATATTCTTATATTTCCCTTGTTTATCTTAAACAAATTAGCGTAACTTGAAAGAAATATTATAATATTGTAATTAAAAAATAGCGGTAAAAAATTAACATTTGCAATCTTGGCAGATCTCGAATTCGTAAAACTGGCAGGGGTCGGTAGTCTATTAGACGAATGTTTATTTATCTAGGATTAAAAAGTTAACATCGCGTAATAATGAATTTCTAAAAATATGTTGCTGACACAATTTCCACAAACCAACGAGGTCTACGTATTAATCCAATTTTATAAGGTTCAAGAGAAACGTTTAGTTTTACTGCGCATGAATATTCAAGCCGAACGAATTATCCGCGAAAAGTGTGTTTCCCAGCCGGATCGTAAAATCTTTAACCAATCTCGCTGGAATGTCTGAAGATTTGGTAGCATTCGCTCACCGAACGGGTAACCACCAAAAACGTACTTTCATAAGGAATTGAAACATCTCGGGGAACATTATTTGAACAGGCTGTCGCCGTTCACTAGCAGAGGAGACGAGGAACGTTTCGCGTGCACCGTATGTGACAAGGAATCCAGGGAATGTAAGGACACGGCGCTGGCGCTCTTCACGACGCGACGCGTCGCGACGCGGCTGGAGGACAGAGAGAACGGTGTTCCCTCGATCTTCAGACCGTACCGTACTTTGAGTAGAAAAGGTAAGATATGCCTTGACACACTTTAACGTAACCATTTCTGCGGCGAGAACACCATGCCGGAACCCCCTCAGGGAACTCCCTGCAAGATGCAAGGAGTCCAAGTTTGCCAGCGTTACTTGCTACTTCCGGTAAGGAAGAACGCGCCTGGACTGTGTGGAGCAAGGAAGAGGGGGGAGGGGGGCCGGTGGAGGCAAACCGTCGGGCGGGGCTACATTGAGAAACGTATTTGTAAACATACATCCTACCCATGAGGCTCGAGCAGCCCGTGTCGCAGTAAATCCCGGTACATTAATATTAATGCGTCTTCGGCATGTACAACACACTCGTGCCCTCTACTCAGCTGGTTCTCCACATCGCAGAAAGCATGAGAGTTCAACAGAGTTTACGGCACCAACCGTGTACAGAACCTGAAGCTCTTCACAATATCTACGTTCCGTCTCACCCTCTTTGATCTCCCTTCCACCACGAACGTCTCTTATGCCTCTCGTTCGTTTGAAATAACGCCAGTTTTTACCCGCCCCTGTTTCGTTCACTATTTTCTTTCGAATATCAAGGACGATTTACGAACGTGTTAACATTTTTGTGTTTTCCTCGGGAGCACGCAATTATCGACGGAGAAGGTTTTCTACGATTTTTTTTGTCGGTCTCTTGTTTTTCGTTTAACATCGACGAAGTGTGCCGCACAATACAATTGTGTATAATTTGTTCCACCGCATTGAAATTGTCGCTTTTGAAATACAGTTCTGAGAAATATGCTTATACGCGTCGGTGTAACAAATATTCTGTAATTTCATAGAAATTCGCAGATCTGTCACATGAAATACTCATATTTTTCAATACATAAAACCGCAATATTTCTCCGTGTTTCTCCGTATGTTTCTCGACGGAATACGGGGCCTCTACGGTGTCACTGCTCGACACGGTTTCCCTTGACTCCGGAGAATAATGATCGCGTTCAATGGCGTGTGAACCAGCGCCATACTTCTGAGCCCTGCATCTTGTCTTCCTCTTTCATCTGAGAGTAATTTATTTCGCGATCATCCATTTCGCGAATTCGTTTTATCAACGGACTTCCGTCCAAAGAAAAAGTTTATCCCCTTTCTGGTTGCACGCATTCTTCGGGAACAGCCTGTACGAACGCGAAATCAGAAGGATCCTTTGCGATCGCTCGCTCAACCTCGCTCATCCTCCGTGCTTCGAAACATCGAAAAAGATAAATCAGCAGAGCAATCATGCAGGTGCTCCAGCGTGCTCTGTAGCGCAATAATCGCCTCCTTGAAAAGTCCGGCTTGTTTCCCGAGTGCCACCCTCGCGGGAAAGTTCCCGCGATACACGCGGTCGATCAATATCGCATCAGGATCCAACGCTCACGTGTTCCCTTTGCTCGTGCCCTCGTTCGATACACGGTTCCGACGAGTACGCGACAACACGTAGTCGCATGGTACGTGTAACACGTCGTTATTAACCCTTCGCCTTAAAACAACGTGTGGGAGACGGGATTCTACTTCTCTGCCTAAAATAAGAAACACGTATCAGACACGCGATGAATTTTTCTGACCAAAAGCGAAGAGTTCGTGTCAAACACGTTGTTCCGACCTATGAAACAACAGCGGGAAGTTTTCCTTGGCACATTTTTGACTAATATATTATACATTATTTACTTATAGGTTATTCACGCGTAAAATTCATAGAGCAAATACTTAAACGACTGAAAATTTTTACTTCTCCTGTTATATAACCATAAAAATATTATATGAGATAACAAAATTAATACACTTCTTTAATAAAAATGAAATGAAACATAATTATCAAATTCTGTGATTTTATTAAATAGTAAATTCAATACTATTAATGTCCACTGGTTTGCTCACAAGTTTGCCCGCGATGAAACTGCTTCTGGTCTCGACGCATGTGAAAAGCTTTCATCGAGAGTGGCACACACAATCGTCGCTCGATTCATAAGGCAAGGGGTTAAGAGGTCTAACCGTATCCAGAGCTGGTTCGTAGGGCTGTGGCGGTTACACGCCGCCTCGGCCCAGATACGCCAGCAGGTTGTACGGGGGCGTATGCGGGTAACGACACGATGTTCGACGCTGGCTGAGATTCCTTCAGGACGGCTCGTTACGCCAGCCAAACTGCCGTGCAGAAACTGAATTTCACTTGGCAGGAGCGCGACACGATTGTACCAACAGGATGTTATCACAATCGCGAGCGGAACCACCATCTGAATGCCGTAAGCCAGGTAAGGAATGTTTGGATTAGTTTAGGCCCCGGTTAAGCCTCCGCGCGCCCCCGCCATCTTCTCAACCACTCCATCCCCCTAGCCTGTCCCTTGAGTTAACACTAAACGTACCGAGAGGGGTCAAATGACCTCTTTCAAGGTTTACTTTATAAATCGTACATTCATTGTTGTTTCTTTTGCTCATCTGACTTTCAATATATTCTTGTATTATTAGAGGGACCGGAAAGCAATGTCGTTTTCTTACATTAAATACAAACACATAAATTTTTAACGAGTTTTTATTTTTAATCAATGATGTAATCACCCTCGTTATCAACAACCTTTTGCCATCTAATAGGCAAATTTTCAATGCCAGATCGATAAAAATCAATTGGTTTTGAAGCAAAATATCTAGAGATGGATATCTAGACAGAAACGACACTTTCCGAACCCTCTAATATAAACAGTTGAGAGCTGCAATTAATAAGATCAATATAAACAATTGAAGGCTGGAACGAGCTAACCGTCTTCTAATTTAACTCTCGTGTTTTCAGTTTTCAGACATTGGACAGAACGCATCCGCTCTATAATTGTATTACGTTTTCTTATCTACTATGCTGAATTAAATTACTGTTTCACTAAATACTTGCAAACTGTGTGTTTTTTAACCTTAAGTCTACAACGGTTAAGAACAGGTCGACAGTCGGTATATACGTGCGTGTATGTGCCCGCGTGTACGTTTAACGCGTGGATGTGTTGCTTCGTGTCGGGAATTAATATATCGGACATAATGTCTCGTCAAATGAACGTCCCAGGACGACGCGATGGGCTTCAGGTATGGGCGTTCAACGAACGTTTACCCGGGGCACGCTGCAAAGATTGCCGGTCGTAAAGCGCACCACCGGTGAATATTCCGTGTGCACCGTTGACACGAAGACGTATCGTGTACACGGACGCGTTTCATAAGACCCAGGCCTATCGGACACTGAGAAATTCCTGGAGGTGCAACGGCGAGGGAACACCTATTACATGCTCATCAGTGTGACGTTACATCAACGATGCCTGGCGAAATTATGTTTCTTCTGGACCCCGATCGATGTCGTGGATGCCCGTGCGACGGGTAGCTTTGTGTTTCCGCCTCTAAATGGATACCTAATGGCCTTTGTGAGCTATTTTGTGTAAAAACGAACGGAAAGGGACGAAGGATTAGACCGATGGCTGTTAGTGCTTTATCGGTTTATCGAATTTCACTTAGGTATGTGGAGCCCGGAAATGGCTGCGAGAGGAATAAAAATGTATAGGCGGAAGGAAATGTTAGATAAATACGGAGATTTGTAATAAAAATTTTGATAAGAATCAGGAAATAAATTCATGGCGAGAGGAATAAATTGTCGATGAAGATTATTCTTGTCGTTATTCTAGGATTTTATAATAAATGTTATTGTTATTATTATTAGTAGTATTATCTGAGAAACTTATTTCGAGAAAATAAAGGTATGTAAATTCATCAGGGAAGCGTTAAATGTCTTGCTCAGTTACTTGAAATTCATCGCGTATCCAAGAACAAATTTCAATTTCAGAAATAATTTGTTACAATATGTTAGCATAAGCAAGACCTAAAATTGTTATTGTATTTATGCGTAAGTGAATGTAAAACCGGGATTTCGATATCACTTGTAACTGCGAAAAGTAAGTGAAATCTTGTCAGGAAATATAATAATTTTCGCTGTTTCACAAAATGCATAATTGCATAAAAAACTTGTTACTCTTGTCAGCGTAATTAGTTAGACGTGACGCAATTTATTAACATTAAATATTAACACTTAGTGACGCGAAAAAGTCCAATTTTATTAATATTCCTCGCAGACGAATCGTCCATTTAATTATTTATAATTAAACGTCAGAATTTTTTCATTTCAGAATATTAATTGTGCGTTCAAATTTCATGCTCTCGTGTTTGAAATAATATATTGAACACATTCATAAAAGTAACAAGTCTGGGGAAAGAACTTGTGATTTAATCATATACGATCGAATGTAAAAATTCTGTTCTGATAGCTAAAATATTAATTGGTACAAAGTAATAGCATTTAATTAAATACAGATAAACGTAAAATAAATATATCTGTTTGAAGAAATAAAGCATGTTATTAACTGATATGAAAACAGTCAGTGTATAATGTATAAAATGAAAAATTGAAACAAGTCGCGTCGCTGTTTAAAGTGCAATAAAGTGCGGCAGAGAAAGGTATTCGATGGCTTAACGAGGATCCTGAAATATAATTCCTCTGTGAAATAATAAAGTAATTCTTTTTTCAACGACACGTTATATTTTATCCGGCGTATCAATCCCTGTTATTATTCTGCTCGTGAGGTTATAAAATAAAGTTATCAAAAGGGCGATAATTTACGAGCAGTATTTGTGAACAATTGTTCAATTATTCATTTTCATATAAAAGTATAAACGGCTAACGAATGTATCTTTACGTTAAAGGCGTTCGGTTACAAAAATATTTATAACCTGCAATTATTCACGAATTCTTACAAAATAATTTAACAATTAAATAATACTCGACACATAGACAATTACCAGGCATTCGACAACATTGATTAATAAGTATTATTTAAAAATCATAAACTGCAATTTTTAGATAACTAATAAGTAAATAATTTAAAATAGTTCCAATATTAATAAATTAAATCAGTAATATCATCAATGCCCCAGGATATTTACCGAAATATGTAATAAATATAATAAACAGTACTAACCACATCAATTTCATTATTCAAATTAATTTATACGAATTAATTTTTAAACATGAACACGATGTATAAAAAGAGGGTAAAACGGGAACTTGTTTAATTAGAGCATCAAGCGTCTTGTAGCCAATCACTTACACGCGGTTTCAGCCTCTCCGTCTGGAGCAAAGTAATCGTATTAGAAATCTTGAAGCGGGATGATGCTGCAACCGCGTAGCACAGCAAGCTAATTTTCCGCTTGTAAAATAACGGACGCTGGTATCGTAATTAATAACCCGTAAGATGATTTACGGACTTTGCATCTAATAAACCGTGCGTTACATCGTGCCGAGCGCGCTACACTTGTTTTATCGTACCAGCTTGAAACTTTTACGCGAAATACGAAAGTCGTGTACGTCGTCGAATGCACGCGTTCCTGTAGCGAATCTGTAGCTTCGAAACAGTTTTTTTTTTAAGCAATCTGTTCTCACGTCAAATTTCTCGACGCTACATCGACGTGCTGGTTACGACAAAATCGCTATTTTAGCTGTTACACACTTTCGAACGATAAAATAGAATATTTAATATTAACCCTTAACACTCCTACTTTTAAGTGCGAATATCAACTCCAACTTATTCTCGTCATATTTTGACTTGCAAGTTTTTAAGTCACTTTAAATGCTACAATGACTTGTAAATAATAATGTTAAAGTCATTCGAAACAATCTTTATTCATTTCAGTAGTAATATAACTTTGATTACAATATTTATATTATTAATTATATTGGTGATGCTTGAGAGGCACACTTGGAGCCATAACGGTTGAACCAGCTATAGAATTTTCATCGATTCTAGTTCAGCTGTAGAATTCTGATTTTGCAACTGTAAAAGTGAAGTATAAAGTAAATTTAATAAATTGTACAAATAAAAATTCAATCGATTATGGTAGCAACCTTCCTGCCCTCGCCACTGGGAGGGATCTATCGATTACCTATCTCGCAAGTACTCGAATCCTATTCCTATTCCTGCGTCGTGAGAGTTTTTTGAAAATCTTTCCTCCCCCTTCTCATGTAAATTAATGATTATTAATTATCACCAACTATCTCTTTTCGCCGATAAGTTTAACCCACAAACAGCAGCGGCGCTCAAATCAGCTAATCAAAATAAAAGTAAAAGAAATCCCTTCCTATCTCTGTGTCTAAAGCACGAGTCTACCAGGTAAACTTTACTTGTGAATCCATTAGCAGGCCCTGGACGAAACACCTCTTCCCTTTCCTTTACCTTCAATTTTTCAATTCTCAACAGCCCATAATCATAAAAAAAAAATTATATAATACATAGGTGAGATATACAAAAATAAATGGTGCAGTAATAAAAATTTGTAGTATAACAATAATGGTAAGCCAACGAAATGGAGTCTTGCAAACCACAACTTGTCAGGGTGAGTTAAATCGGATGAGAGTTAACACTTAACAAACCAAACGAAGAGGTATCCCATTCCCTTTCTCTGCCAATTGATTCTATTTAATTTTGTTATTAATTAGTCTTGAACTAGCGTTGTTAACAGTTCATCAAATGCATTTTCTGCTGTTTCAAAGTAGATATTTTTATTAAATTCAACGCTAGTTCAAGACTAACTAATAACAAAATCAGATAGAAACAATGGCAGAGGAAAGAGTGGGAGATCTCCCAAGTCGGTTAGCTAAGTGTTAAACTATCATCGTATGAATACGAAGATTCGGTAATCGAGAGTTAATTATAAGAATTCTAGCGAGAATAGAAATTAATTGGATCGAATTGGTAATTAATTAGCCGCTCGGCCTGATAGCCAATTGTACTGAATGTGTCATAACCCGGAAAGGGAGCCGAGCCGGGCGAACCGCGGTGGCAAACTTTCACGAGCAGCGGATCGATATTCCGCCGTGGCAGGCTGCGAATTATAGTCCCGTCGTAAATCAATATCCGTCGCAGAAACTTGGTGTTTCGTTAAAGAACGCGAGCTAATGCGGCAACTTGCCGCGCCCTGATCACATTGTTAATCATTTAACGATAACTTAGGCGGCGAATAATTCCATAAACTGTGCCGCATGCAAAATTAATTTCGAAGCATCTACTCGGCTGTAATTTGGCCTAATTTTGCCTAATATTAAGGATGCTAATGATCGACGATATTTATGCTTATATCGTGTCAGGCGTCGGCGTTGTTACAATGCTTACGAATGACTACGGGGAAGTTTCGTTCACGAGGATGTTACGTCGCGATATGCAAATGAATAATTTCTTCGTTACCCTGATTAATATATGTAGCGTAGAGATAAATGTAAATGAAGTAATACTTGGTAAATCACGCGACTATAATTTCACATAATTAATTATTTACCACAGTATCACAATTGAATATTCAGTATCTGTTGCAACATTATTTACCATGTGGTATGAAAACGTGATTACAGTATTACATTTCACATAAAATATTTCGTTCCACTGTACATTACCCGGAATGCTCTTTTATCCTGTTAAACAAATATTATCCTTTTATTCCACCAACATGTTGCACAAACGAAATAAATTTATTGAAAAAATAAATGAAATCACTTTCCACGAACGATCAGTGTACCAGAAAATTAAGTTAATTCCGTGACCCATAGATAACCCTCTAAAAAATGTACCTCAATGTTTCTCCCAAACAATCTACTAAAAACAGAGAAAAAAGAACCATGAGTTATCTAAACTACTTTGCAAATCTCTTCGCATCGGACGTTTTATATAAATAATCCCGATAACGGGACCTAATGCAATTTGTTAAGAAAACCACCCTTTGAAAGCATAGTCGTGTCCCTTGTTTGGCTCAATATCTGAGAAAGCAGGAGCCGCGTCGCCCTTCGAACGGCCCTGCCCGGTCCCGGAAATATTGTTTCTCTTATTAAGATGACACGGGGATTGGAAACAGGGTTAGTCGTCGGAAAAAGGGGTTAGCGTTTGACAAATGCGTAAATCGCGTGCGGCGCCCGTGTAAATCGAAGTCTCGGCGCAAGAAAGGCACAAGTGGCGGGGACATCGCGTATCCACCGGGAAACGGTCCGCTTTAAATCGACCGGCTCGATCTGTGGCCACCAATCTCGTTTTCCACGATTCCCGCTACGCGATTAAGCCGTCCGCATCTTTTTCTTTGCTTCCTCCCGTTCTTTTCCATCTTGGTGACATTTTGGAGATTTCTTTCATAAGTTGATGTAAGATATTCGACTGTTAAAAAGAACAAAAAGCGAACGAGATCCTCTGATTCCTTGGTGTGATCGCAAATCGTGGCGAAAAAGTATTTTAATTTTTACCTGCAATATAATCGGTCTTCTTTTCGTGCACACAGTTTAATATTTATTATTTCTTTTGTTACGCTTTTTTTTCAAAAATAATTTTATAATTTCATGTCTATTATCGGAGGAATGTTTTGCGGTGAATTTTAATAGTTGTGTGATATAAAATTGTAATTTATTAATAGTAAATGATTGATGACAATAATATTATTAACAACGGGCGATGACAATATTGATATTAATAATCATAAATTATTTATTATATTTTTGTTATTTCGTTGCAAGACGAATGACAACCCTTTAAGTAAATATAAAATATTAACACGTTACATGAGATTACGATTTGTCTCGTTTTGAAAGATCTTTTGTCAGGAAGAATCTATTAGAACCCGCGAAGTTTTAATCGAGACAGCGCGCGAGCACGAATGAAAAAATTAATCGGGATTCAAGGCTTAAACCAGTTTATCGAAAGCTTTTATCGACGCTTTTATCGTAAGCGGCATGTGGAAATTGAATAGACTCGCGAACATTCACATGGTAACAAATGAATTTATATCAGCGAGCTTTTCGTTGAGCATTGAAATTTCACACACGCGTTATAACGTTCGCGAAATTTCTTTCTAGACGTGTGTACGTTGGAAAATGTATAATACTAAATACATTTTGCATACACCTCAGGAAACTCATTTTCTGATTATGAATAATATATTCGCAGTCCATATTTCCATAAATTACATCAAGAATATCGTCTGCCCTATTTCAAGCAATTAATCTTTAATTTAGCTCAACAAACGTTAGTTAGAAGTAAAAATGAAAAATACATGTTTTAATTGAAAATTTCTCCACGTTATAATTTTCACTCGAGAGATTTTATTCTTATATTTACTTCTCTCCTGCATAAATCGTATCAGTTCAATTTGTTCTAGTTGATCGTCAACGGAATATCAATCGCGTTCGCACATCAAATACCTGTGTTTCTCTTTAATCAAAATTATCCTATGTCACTTTCCCCAATTCTGTACCAGCGACAACTCAAACGTTGATTCGGTGTGTTAGCAGCTGAATCCGGCAGGCAACGGAGAGTAAATTTGTTATAGGATGTTTCCTTAGCGAGTAGTTCCAGTTTATACGCGTAAGAATACGTAAGCGGAAGTAGTTATTGTATTCGCGAATGTCGGTCCATAGTTTCGATTCGAAAGTTTCGCTCAGTTTCAAACCAAGAATACAGGAGCGAGCGTTTCGCGGTCTAACGGTTGGCCAACGTAAATAAATGAATTATTCAGGGTCCTACGTTTGATTATAGCGGTGCAATTATTGAAACCGGCTATTGTGCCGTGTATAATGCACCTGTTACGCGTAGTTATTAGCTGAATTACCAACTAATCTTATACTCCACCCTTATTCGGATCAATGCACTTTATCGACGAGATACGACCGTAGTTACATCGACGGGGTTTCAAGAGTTATGCGAACGTCTCACTATGGTTACCGTGTATCAAAAAATAACATGACAGTTCTCTGTTCCGTCTGTCTGTTAATTTTATTTCACAATACTATTTATGTGTAAAAGAGCTGTGAAAAATAGAGATCAGATCCTTTGATTTTGTTGAAATATGCAAATGTATGCAGATGCATTTAGTATGTAAAAGACACGTGACGTGTTGTTGATGACAACGAGTGTATTTGCATTGTATTTAAATACCTGTATGTATGGTTTAAACTTAGAAATTTTATAGATAACGAAAAACAAAGGAACACGCGATTATTAACATTTTATAATTATGCAACATGTACAATTTATTTTGCAACGCATTATACGCAATTCTGTGAAAATTCCAATAGGATAATTCTGTTCCATAGGAATTAAAATTTTCAATTACACAGGAAACCTTCACTCGCGAATGCTCTTGCTAATCTATCAAACCTTTTATCGCTCAAATTATTCTACCGTATTCCATGGAATTCGTTCCATAAAAAAGTAATTATCTTCTTAACCTACTTCTCGGCACGATGTTCGTCACTTTATTACGATTTATTATTTGCCCATAAAGTGTAAAACGGTTCAATACCTTCCCCTGATATTTTATCAAATTTTGCTCTCAATGCATCAAGGATTGCCCTATGGCATTGTCCTTTTTTTACGAGTTGAGAATCATAGAACACTTTATAGCCAATTCAATTCACTAAATCGTATATTTTTATCAGTCAACAAATTTAAGTATTTTCTAAATTTTGTCGAATCTTACATCAGCTTTAAGCACAACGTCCTCACAGTTGTGTCTAATAATATCTAATTATACTATACGATTCCTAATAAACTTAGTCTGTATTCTTATATACCAAAGGGTACCATACCCGTTAATAAAGTTATTATTATTACACTGTGAAAGGGTTAAAGAACGACAACGATAGTTTCATCGTTGTCTGCGTTGAAAGGAGGGCCGCGATCAAACCCTCTGGAGGATTCGTTGGTTACTTTCCGGTCGGGGATTCGATATTTCACCGATCGCCGAATCCCAATTCACAAGGACCGTTATTGTGCCGGGAACAATGGGTGTTCGTCGATCATTGTAAGATGAAGATCGTTGACTTTTCCGCGGGCACCGCGGTTCCGCGTAACGATCGCTCGTTAGCCAGGCTAATTACCCCGATAGCGGGCGTTGGACCGTGAAAGTTCGTTAGTTGGTACTACAGGTTAGCGCCCAAAGAGGTGGCATTCATTCCGGCTTCCTCTTGCTCCGACCACCGTATCCGGTCTCTTTCGCTTTCGCGCTCGTCCAACCCCGCCGTTGGTTCTTCCTTCTGTTCCGACTGCTGACTTACGAAAACCGCAGCTGTCGCACTCCGCTCGACAACTTCAAATACTGACGAGAAGTTCGACTTGGGTCTACCTCGATTCGCGAGCATTCCTGAGACATTCGAACCCGTTTCAGAGCTTTTTGTTCATCCTGTTGCCACTTGAAAGCACCATTGTCTTTTTATTTCTTTTTCTTATGAATATTATTTGAACGCATTCTTCTTTTATTTGTGAAACGTCGAACTACTGTTAAGGAGAAATACGAATCTGAAGCATATGGTGTAGATCATATCTGTTAGATATTAGCAAAGATCTACGTTGCTGATATTGCGTATAATCGCGACATCTCTATTGTCATTATATATATATGGGGTATGAGTTATGGTGGCTTCAGTCTGTCTGTTCTAAACCACGTGTAAAATGTGTTTGTATTAATAAAATATATTGTATATTAACACTATTCCTACCGATGCTTCACGTATATCTATTCCTATCGCGACATTCCCACGTAAGCCAGACTACAAATTTTTCTCAGAAACTAAACAATGAAAAAAGAAGTGAATATTGAAAAATGTATCATAGGTTTATTTGAAGAAAAGTATAAAGTTTAAAGGCGATTCAATTACGTTGTATATATGAAATTCTAATCGAAATTTTAAAAACGGTCATTTGACCGGTCGCGGTAGGAATAGTGTTAAAGTAACCTGTCCACTACAACCCTCCAAAACGTAACACTACCGATTATTTCGAAACATGGAATAATCAATTGATTAGGCATTCTCGTAAAGACGTTGTAAACTTTAAACTGTTCTTAGCGCCAAAGAAGAAAATCATAATTATTGCTTCGTAAAATTTACCACAACAGAGGTTTCCGACGCTTGAACAGGAAGGCGCACTTTCCTGACTCGCGCCCAAACTTCTGTTCATCCTGCAACGACATCACACGAAACGCACCGTGCGCTCGTGTAGATACGCTTAACCAAATTTTCAACTACCAAACACACTGCACCCTCAGCAATAATCGTCGCGTTTCAACCTGACAACGGAGACGTTGCGTGAACAAGATGCACAGGGGGTCACAAAGAGATGAGATGCATACGCAGGACCAGGGATGCGGTACCGGCAACATCACCTTGAAGTTTCACTCGTCGTTTGATGCTATTGTTCGGGGCAACAACGGAATACATGTAAATATGAATAGGCGAAAGGAAAGATGGAGTGTGCAGGCAAGTGAATTACCGTAGAGACGTAGTTCGTCTTCGTTTCGGATATCTTGACGCGGCGCAAGATATTACAGCATTCTGATGGAACCGCTGCGGCAGCTTTTCCAAACGAGATCAAAGTAGAAGCTTGTTGGAAGCTTTCGAAAAATAACATCGATGATTGTACCAATGGTAGAGTTTCAATACTGGATCGTTATGAGAGTATTCACAGATGACGATTTTTTTCTTAACCCTTTGACTGCTATGGCCGCGTGTATGCGTCTCTGGTGAAAGTTACTCGCATGAATTTTGGACGTGTATATGCGTCTCTGGCGAAAGTTATTCGTGTGGATTATGGACGAGTATATGCATTGGTCAATTTTTTCGATCTTCGATTTTAAGCAACACAATTGCTAATAGAGCGCAGTTTATGCGGAGCACTTCGACTGGGAGTATTTAACAGTCAAAGGGTTAATCAAGTGTCCGATTGGATAATGAAGAGCGTTGCTCTCTTTTTTAAAACAAGATCTGGGGTACTATTAACCCTTTGACTGGAATGGACGAGTATATGCGTGTGACAAAAGCTACTCGCGTGATCTATTGACGCGTTTATGCGTCTCTAGCGAAAATTACTCGTAATTGCCAATAGAGCGCCGTCCAAACGGAGCATTTCGATCGGGAGTATTCAGCACTCAAAGGGTTAATTATTTTACGGCCTAATTGCAACAAGTATATTCCCATAAAAAAAAGTTTTGTTTCTGCACAATGGTATCAAAAATTCAAATGAAAATGAAAGGTAACAACTAATTGAAAATAAGGAATGTAAGGCAATAATTGAAAAATAGTCGACACGGATTCGGCAATGTTTTTGATCGAAAATGATTATTTTATTGGCTAACGTTCATCGCTGTACAATTTTTATACAATTTTTAGATCGAAGTTTAAAATTAAGGCATGGTGAAAGATTAGCATTAATTGGAAAATACACAAACGAGAATGTTCGCAGGACAATTTATCATGATCGAGGTGTTACGTTGTCGCGAAACACCAGCGAGATAATTGAACTTTGTCGCTGTTTACAAGTCATAAACTTAAAATGTTAATTAGCGATCGGGATATAAATATTCAACGTGCTCGCAGCAGTCTATTGGAACCGAAGTAACGAACGATAGCTACGCGCCGTCATTTAATTAGAAACTTTTAACGTTCACTGTGGGACACGTCGTAATTGTTATCTCAAGAGAATTGATACCGCGAACGGTGATTTCATTTATACGGTTACGAATTTATCGAGAGAGGGAGCAACTTTTAGGAAGAAAATAACCCGTACTCATTAATTAGTTAACAGCAAACTTTCAATTCCCAGTAGTATATAAATACGATTTTAAAAAACGTCACTACATATACATCGTTTTATTGCATTAGTATTACCTATCAATTAATTTATCCAATAATTTTTATGCATTACTTCTACATCCCTTCAAATCATTAAATTTAATTTTTAAAAATACTAAGCTTTTAGTAGAAACATTTTTTATCTTCACATGTAAAATTACTTAAATCAAACCTAACTGGTCTAAAATTCATTAAAAAATACTAAATTGCGAAGATGACGTGGCTAAAAAGAGAACAAAAGCATAAAACTACTGTTCTTCGTTATTTTAACAACATTCCCATTTCTTCTTCGTAACTTCGTACATGTGGATTGTGTTTGACGGTAAGACGGCACAAAGAAATCTTTCAATGTATAACTATACGGTGTTTGAAAAAAAAAAAAAAAAATGGGCACCAACTGGATTCTTGGAGAAATGTTCTCTGTGTCTCGTAAATTCGTTTCAACTGTCTTTAATCCTGAAGAATTGAATGGGACTTCAAATACAGCGGCGGAAAATCCACCCTTCTTCCCGTTGTTTGTTCGTTCCATCAACTGGATGAATTTGACAAATGTCTTTTACAATCTTGTAAGGGCTGCAGAAAAAGCATCCATCCTTTGATGCTTCCAACCAACCTTCTAACGCGTCAGACACGTTTCCTCTTTTTGCTTTAACTCGAAATAGAGTTCACGGTTGATGAAATTATGGAAACGTTTCGAAGTATCCGTGATTTAATATTCCTTTGATAATGTTAGTAAAACCTCCGTGTACCTGTTCTAAAGCATACTATTTTATTTATTTATTTATTTAGTTAGTTAGTTAATTAAGTTTTATTATTTAGTTGTATTAAAAAATAAATGAAGTTAGAAAATTGTATAATAATTTTAGATTAAGATAACAAGTCATGTTATAATATATATTTGTATATATTATATAATATATTTGTATTAAGCAAAATTATACCATAAACAAGTCAACAGATTTCAGTAAACGACAGGGAACGATCGCAAATAAAGCAACAAAAGCAGCAGGATGGGATAATAAATCAGTGTTGTTAATAATTTGGAAATGAAGCAGTTTGACAGACATTTTTCATACGATCTAGTCAAATTAATTTTCGACGAATAAAACTAAATTAAACTAGATATTTCATAATTAAAAGTGCAGCAACACGTGATATTTTTGCACGTTTCAATTCTTACGCAGCTGAATTTCTTCGTAAAAATATCATGCCTTGTTTTGAATATTCCACCAACTTTTTTCATTAAACACACAAGTTTATTTGATCGCAAACTGTTTTACAAAATTAAAGGATATACGTAGAGGGGCATACCTTGAAGGATTTCACAGGCATTCCTGTGCCATTTTATTAATCTCCGCAAGGCGATAACGGAAAGGCGAGGAAAACCTGCGGTGTTTAACTCGTGCAAGTTGTTAGCGCTAAAATTCGGGAATTCGAGGAAGAATTTCCGCGGAACTCGTGGAATTTCGAAAGAAGGGGCGAAAGCGTATTGCTTCATCTGGATACCCGTTCCATCGCCGTGCTTCATAACAGAAAACGCGGCTAAACTTGCGGCAAAACATTCGTGAGAACAAAGATTTACGGAGACGAGAAACGGAAAGCTTTCTTTTGCTCCAATTACCTTCGAACGGACGAAATAAAACTTGCAACACTTGTCTTACGATCTTACACCGAACATTAAGCCCACGATCCTCTTCCGTTATATATTTTCTACTTTTTTAATTTTCACACATCACACAACTTTACGTTCTTCCTTGAATTCATCAATAATAAACTTATTCTTTTCGCTATTCATGTAGCTAATCGAATTAACACTAGGTTTATGGGTCGCGTAAAATTTGACGGGTTTCAGACTATATGAGCAAAATTTGCAAAATCAATTACTATTATTCTTAGCAGTTTTTGTTAACTTTTATTGATGAAGTGATATGAATTTATCCTAATCTATTTCCCTTTCAGTTCTACAGTTTAAAATTCCGTATAACGTATATCTATTTCTTAGTACATCTATATTAGAAATAGATGTACAAGGAATGCTCGCAAATCTAGCGTTAATTAACTATTCCTATAGCTAATCGAATTAATTAGCTATCCATATCGAAGAACCTACAATAACTACCAATAAAAGGCACTCGCAATTAACGAATCATCGTCGAAACAAAGATCCGCGACACTAAAGGAATCGCGATTCCAGTCTTCGCTTTTAGTTTTCCGCGCGAGTTTCAGCTGAAGCGTCGATTACTCAACAACACCCTGATGACCGGCGATCACGCAACGCAAACTCCGGCGAGAATTTATGGGGTATTATGTTGTACGGGGTTGGACACGATTTTCACAATATTCCGCGGCGCTATAAATCACGAGCAAGATGAAATTGACGCTAAGTGATCGCCGTTGATCGATACCACGTAGTAGTAGTTCTCCTCTTTCGCCCGGAACTTTTTCCTCGTCCAAGTGCCTGGTGTCGAGTGGCCCGTCGAAAAATCGACGGGAACAATTTATATTCCGGGCGTTGATACGTTAAACAAAAGGGGGCCGAAACAAGCAGCTCTCCTCCGGAGCTTCCTTCGTTCGCGCGGTCAGTTATTCGCCTCGTACCAAGTTAAAAGGATAACCTGGTTGGTGTCAAGCCAACGGACAGACAAGGAATTTTAATGCAATTGGAACAGGTTGTTTTGCCCCCGTAATGGCTAAATGGCCAAGGATCTTCCGGGAGAGGATTTTAAAGTTCGTTCTTTTCTACAGATCACGATAGCTTATTTTCGACGGCTAGTCGTTGCAACAAACTTATCTCAGCTGTTGAGAATCTTGTGCTGTCGGTGTGTCAGTTACAGATTTGCTGTGCACTGTTACTTCATTTTTATCTGGAGGAAGAAATTATTCAATTAAGTGCACAATCGTTGACAATCGTTCCGTTTGGTATGCAAATTGTTTTCCATATGTTTTGCTCAGACATTTGTGTGCATCGCGTCGATTAGTCTCGCCCAATCATTAGCAACGGTTACTACAATTTGTGATCGTTTTCGTGTGAAAAGAACGACGATAGCGTTCGGCTAATTATCGAATTTAGAGCGCAAACGAAATTTATTGGATAATGACGACTGCTGCAGCCGTTAAATCGTTTAAAAGTGAACGGAGGTTGATCACGAACCTTCGAGCGTTAACCTTTTTGGTACAGTTCATCGATGGAAGTCGGTCTGATGGAAGAGCTGAGCTACAAATTTGTCCTATTAATATTCTAAACTAACCTGTCTGCTTCGATCGTTCCATCTAACACTTTCGAACCTCCAGAAAAAGTTAAATACTTAACAGTAGGTTTACGCTTTGTTAATTTGACGGATTTCGAATTTCATGAGTAAAATTTGCAAAATCAATTATTATTATTCTTAGCAATTTTGGTTAACTTTGATCGATGGAGCAATACAAATATACGCAAATTTATTTCCCTCTCAGTTCTGCAATTTCAAATACTTTTTCACATAACTTTTTCGAACGGGACATTCGTGAATTTAAATGCGTGTGTGTGCTTCACTTTTAGGCTGTGTACTATTTACTTTAAAAGATCATTGACCCTCTTTACTCAAAAATCCCAATGGGCGAGTTTTGACATGGTCTTATGGATTTTGCGAGTAAGTAGTTTTTAATGTCATTCAACATTCGTTTCATATTTTTTGGAAAGCGACTGAAGTTTTGATTTTGCATTACCCGTGACAAACAAGTTTTCTTGCGCTCCACGAGGTAAGCGTTATAATACATGTCGATACGGTCCTGAGTTCGCCTGTGCTTGGCCAGTCCAACGGACGACACTGCACGCGGATTGGCTAATTTGGGCAATTTTTAACTTTTAATAACTAATTAACGAAGCGTTTAACAAAATTTCGTCACTCTTGATTTTCGTCTTATTTCAACGCCTAGAACCCCCCATTTCATTTCGGCCGAGAGGTAGATTAACACCCTGTATACCTATCCCTTAATATATGAATATTAGAAATAGATATACAAGAAATGTCCGTAAATCTTGCTCTCTTTTTACTGAACTTCAAAAATCTGTTCGCTAACTCGTATCAGACTACGGTAACATCACCACGGGTCGCAAACGTAAAATTAATTCAGCGCAATTAATCGCAAGCTCGAGGGATAGGATATTCCATCCGAGGAGTGCAGCACGGGTCACATCCGGTTCACGGAGGCTACGTCAATTGACCCATGGCTCTGTAATTGAATAGTCCTTAGCCTTTTTCCTGCGCGCGTGTAGGATACCGTGGGTGTCGATGGAGGAAATGGACAAGAAAACCAATTCCTCCGCCCCCTCTCAGCCCCGCATCCGGCAGCGTTACTCAAGAATGGCAACGGCTGCGAATTCCTCCGGCCCTTTTCCACCCGGGTAAAAGGATTCTGAAAATAACGGCGAGGAAAATGAGCAAAACAAACGATTGTTCTCAGCCTTTCTCTCTTGTAGAACAGTCTTTCTGTAATGTTTACGTGTAAAAGGAGAATGAGAATCGCCGCCCCCTTTAAGAAGGATCGCGATTCCTCCGGAAGGCGGGGCTAAGAATGATCCTACGTGTTATTTTGCGAGAGCCGGGGAAAGAAAAATTTAGTTGGAGCCAGTCCGAAAAATTTCGTTACAGGTAGCGCTGAACGATACGATTGAAAGCCTCGAGAGAATACCCAGGGCAACGAAGAGTTGAAATTAAAACTGACAGCTTTAAAACGCGATATCGAAGCGAGAGTTAGATTAAAACGCTGTTAGGGAATACACTGGTTTTGTTTCGGCGATAAAAGGAAGAGTTAATATTCGATCGCGCCACGCGACTTGGAACCGAGCTGCGTTTGTTCGTGAAGCTTTTAATCGAATATTTGATCGAAAAGCTTTCAGACGAGAACAACGAGATCCGTGCATGTATATACATAATACTAAAATCGAATCCTGGTACGTACAAATCTTTATAGAAACCAACAAGCTTCTATTTAACGGAACGAAACGAAAATCATGGATGGGATTGATATTACGAGAAGATCGAGTTCATATTTTTGGTCTAGCTGCACCTGGTTTCCTCTGACGTCCCTCGTCAATGCAGCGATCCGTGGATACGCTGCCAAGCGTTGAACTCGCGTCGCGTGCGCGATTACACGAGCAAATACATCACGGAAGTGATTTTTCTAGATCATTTTCCGGCCACGTTCCACCGTTCTCCGTTATATCGTTGCATGCCTGTTATTTCAAAATGTGATCCCAATTCATCACACGAATACAACGGTCCTCCTTAATTTAATCACCTCGGACAACACTTCTGAACGTTTGACATAAAAGAGCTCTTTCGTAATTTGCTTCCTGGTTTCTTTTTTATTTTTAACTTCGTCAATCATAAAGATCTGATCTAAAATTAGTATCTAAACCGATTCTATTACTACCACTGCCATAAGAAAATATTAATTTCGAAAGGTTAAATGTTGTAGCAAACAATTCTTCTCCAGATCATATTTCAATGTAGTTCAATTTTTTTTTCTATGGAATTATGAATTTTAATTATAGTAACATTGTAACCGAAAACGAATTTATGTATATATGAAATGATTTAAAAAAATGATTTATATGAACTAACGAAGTGATCAGTAATTGAAAGATATAGTTGACATTAAAAATGGATGGTTCAGTCGGTGGTTCAGTCATTCAACAATAGATTCGTCTCCTGTGAGCGATAGAATTGAGCAACAATCGTAATGTATCAAGCAGGCCACGAAACTGCTAAAGTCCAAATAGTTTACTGCTGCAAAGCCACGAGAACTTAAGACTTTAAACAGAGATCATAGGATTCCGAGTTAGTTTCTCGAGTCCCTCCATTGCATATTTGCATGCCCTACACCGGGAGTTTCTGCAAGGCCTATACAATATCTTTGAATGTCTTATTAAAACTTAAAGTTAAATATAAAAGTAACAGACCAAGTACTAAAGAAAATCAGCGACTGAAAATTAATCTCCTTTACAGATTCCAAAATTGTAACTTCTTAATACATATGAGACTGGCTAAAATATTTTTAAACAGTGGCTGACCCAACCCTTGTACACGCTTTATTAATCCATTTTCCTTCTTTCACAAATACGCCAACGTTGCTGTATCGCATTTATAGCGAACGCGATGCAAGATCTAAGAATATAACCCTTAAACTCTGAATTAGTCAAATCACGCTGTACATACGTTCTCGATGCTGGCGCTATTCTCGCCATCCAAATTATTCGTTTCTATTTCCACATCTATCTTACGTTACCTCATTTTGGCAAATTCACCCAGCTGACAAAATTTCCCTTCGAAACTCGACCATATTTCAGTCCATCACACGGCTAATTCCAGTTCCGCCTTAACAAAATCATCGTAATCGCGAGACCTCTCGTCAGAATCCGAATTTTCATGAGATCGATACGGACGAATGTAACCTCGTCCCCCCCCCAGGTGACAGTGGATACGAGTGACGGGGCCACAGCAAGAAATATCCGCGTTATTCGCGGAAATAAATACGGCCAATTATCCCAGGTGTGCTCGGATCGCGTGTAATTTTCAGCGATAAGAAAACGCCGCGCGATTACCAGAGACGAGCGAAATAAATAGTGATAAAGTGGCCAGGAGGGGGATGGAAAAAAGGGAAACGGGGGAAGCATAGGGGTGGGAAGCAGAAAGGGGTACAGGGTGGTTCTAGAGCCACGGAGGGTGGTCGAGGGACAGTTAGATTCGCGGCAACGATAATTCTCCGCATAAACAATTTATCATGCTTTTCCCTACTTTATTCAAACTGCATTTAGACACGCGCTGTTTCATTTGTATCGCGACAGCCCTAGACCAGGCGCGTGTACACGATTCGAGATCGCAAATGACTCGGTGATGAAGAGAAGTGCTAACAAACAGACAGACCCGGACTCTAATTTCCACCCTTCTAATCGAGACCTGCGAGCCGCGCAGGTGCACTTTTTACCGCAGCTCCCTCGCTTTCCAGGGTGGATGCGCTCCCTTTTTATCCTCTACGTATCCGCTGTGTTGCTCGGTATTCTTTGTTTACTTTTTCTTTGGGCGCTCATCTACTCGAGAGATTACGCTTTTTTTTGAACAGCGAGGAATCGAATAAAATATATTGTTCGTGGAGCGACGAAAAGAAATAAAAGATGCTGGATCAATAATTAGTCACGATGAGAAAGAATGTTTGTTTCGCTGGTGGAAAATCAGCGAGTCAAAGACACATGGCGTTTTGATTTGCTCTTGTAAGGTGCAAGTTGTAGGACAAATTGTACGGGAGGATGGTGTGAGCGTTGGTTTCATGTGTGTTAGTGTAAATTTGATATATGCGAGTCCTTTGTCTAGTGCGTCGTTTATTGTGTATATGTTGTAAAGGAAGCGTCGTATCTAGTATGTTTTGTGTTGTGTATACAAGGAGTGTCCAGAGTAGAAATGAGTCAGTTGAAATGAGAAAATCAGAAGAGGGAGTTGAAACGAGCACACGGAGAGCGGGCGAGTTATAGCGAATAAGAGAAGAGAGTAAGTAAGATATAAGAGAAGAGAGTAAAACGAACTGATCGTAAAAATCGAATATATTTTCAGACTAAAAATACATTGTTCTCTGTTAAATTGCAAAATTAACAAGAAACGTTATTCATCCCAGTTTACCCATAAAAGAAAGTGCGTCTGATAAACCTTTCTCAAAAGCGATCGAGGAATATCGGTACTCGTATGAGTACACGGTAACATTCGCAAACATTTACAGATCCACCTTATTTATAAACATTCCGCTAACCCTAGCGATAAAGTTAATTACGATCCGGGACGGCAATTAGTATTTCACTGAATGTTTCACAGTATCGTTAGTTACGATCGCGTTCTTATCGAAGTTAACGAAGTCCCTGGTTTAATTTAAATCGTTCGGCCGCGATTTCATCGACGCCGCTCTCTTCAACGTCACGATTGAGCTCTCAATTTTAGCTTCGATAAACAACAATTTCGATTTCACATTTAACGGACGCGGCCCCTGATCCGTTAATAACGAAATATCGCCCGGCCGAATTCGCGACGAATTTTAACGCAGTTTTCGAGGCGAAATATCATTTTTAACATCCGGCACGCAGCTCTGCAAATTTTATTACGGGATCCTCCTCGATCAGCTTGTTAATCGATCATTCTTCACTCGTGCCGGTCACACGAACTCGTAGCGGGCTCATTAATCGGGACTCGTTAATTCGGGCGGGAGCGGCGCGAACGATATTTTATCGGGTTTGGAAAGCGGTCGATCGATTTCTGAAAGTTTGTTAATATTTACGTTTGAAAGGGCAGGCTCGGACCGATTGCTGGATTTTCCATTATATCGCTCGCTCGCTTGTTATCCGGAATCTTATCAAGGAAATTGCGCTTATTAGGAGGAAAGATATCGGGAAACGATCGAGTCCGTGAATTATTCGAGGAAAGTAAGAAGTTTCAAAGGTGCTCTCTAGCGATCGTTCAATTCTTTCTTCACGGTTTCATTTTTTTTTCTCCCTTCCCACTTTTATCCCTCGCTTCGCCCGGCGAATATTCCTGCGTTTGTGTAAAGCCCCGCGAGTAATCGCATAGCAAGGGAATTTCTGCGCTATTATTTCTACGCGAATCAACTCGGTAGTAACGCAAAGAAATAGTATTAAATTATAATGGTAAAATAACGATAATACCATAATATAATATAACGTAAAGAAGTGACGATAGTAAGGTAGCAAGAAGTAAAAAGTAGATCTGTACCTGAAAAAAATAGTTTAAACAATTTTACGGCGAAGGAATAAATTTTATTATAGAGTCAATGTAATAAAATGTATACGCTGCCGTATTATGTGCATGCTAAAAAACGTAAACAATTTTTACAGTGAAAATTACAAGAAAGTGTTCGAGTCGCAATGAAAATTTCACAGCTATTAATACTCTACTCGTAATTTTTAGTTCCGCGAACGAAGAAATACGTCAATGCAGATTTCAATTTTCCCTCAAAGCTGTTCAATCTTTCGCTTTATCTAATTTCACAGGCCAGCGTTTAATGCGCGAACGGACAACGAACGAGAGCCCGACAATACAGGGCGGCAAGTTGCTCACTTTTAATTTCAAGTTTATCCGTTCATTAACATGTAATTTGAAAGTTAATTCGAAATCAGTTCGGGTTCGACTCCTGCTGCGTCCTCGATTTTCTCGTTAAAAGTTCCCAGGTCCGGGCGACACGAAACGAAAATTAACCGTCGTCGTAACGCCGATATCGACGGGGGTGATACAAGGTAAACAGCTTTGCAGCGGCGCATCATGCGCCCGACGTAGACGCGATAAACGTCGTCATGTATTATTAGGGGCAGAGTTTTACGATGAATCTTTCATGATGTCGCCCGGAGACGACCGAACACGGTCGCATATCATCTGGAACGAGAGATAAAAAGAACGTCGAACCGTGGTTAAACGATCTTCCGGTTCGTTACAGGCGAATTTAGGTTACGCTCGTCGATCGTGACTTCTCTTTTTTAAATCTCATGCATGACGCGTTCGTACGCTCGCGAAATCCTAAGAGCTGCGGGTGGGAAAACGAGTTTTCAGCGAAAAAATTATATTTCTGTCAAGTTAACGCTTTATCGACCGGTAAATTTTATAACGTTCCTTTATACGTTTCTGAGCGATATCGTGTGTATGCTGTAAAGAAATATTAAACTATTAACACTAGATTTACGGACGTTTCTTGTATATTTATTTCCAATATACATATACTGAGGAGTAAGGTATACATCGAACAGAAATTGAAATTGTAGAATTAAGAGGGAAATAGTTTTGGGTATATTTGTATCGCTCCATCGATCAAAGTTAGTAAAAATCGCTAGAAATAATAGTAATTGTTTTTACAAATCTTTTAGTGTTAATTGCGTGAAAAAAAATATCGTTTAATAATAAAATCATTAGCGATGCATCCACGCCAAAATCAGCCAGTCGAGTGTGCGTATGTTGAACGACTAGTGGTCGGTAAAGTGTTAAATTATTCTTCGCGCATTTTAGAAGTTATAACACGATGGAAGTTATAACATTTTAGAAGTTATTATTTCGATTAAACCGTGTACTTCGAGAAGGAACAAAAGTATGCGCATAGGAAATAACTTCAACTCGTCGATTTTCCACAGAAAAATAACTGATAAAAAGGATCCAGCGTGACCCATCACTGTCGAACGTGATTCTGCTCCAGCAAGAGACACACCTTCGTCCATTAGCGCCACAAAAATCTTAGCTCCGAGAAACAACGAATCGGCGAGATTCCTTTCAACTTATTATCCAGCCCCAAATCGACAGCTTCGATCGCGTTTCCTCTGGGCGAGGCGGAAAAATTCGAAAGTCTCGATTGTGAAACGCTGACGCGACGGGACGCGACGCAGCGGAGGCGAAGAGGAGAACAGGGGGACACGCGATGATCCTCGTTCCTTTTCATCATCCGGCGGGGCTTTGGCGTCGGTCCTTTTCGACAAAGGCTGGGTAATTTTTCATTGCTACTGGCGACGTGCCGCGGTATGTGCCGTATTACGCGCGACGAAGTCCACCGGAGAACAGAGGGGATCAGGCCGAAAGGACAGCCCCGTAAAGAGGGATTGGCGGGGCAGGACCGGGGGGGAGGGAGACCTATATTAAAGACATCCCTTGCTGACAAACGAACGCGACCGCTCTCCTGCAATTACGACAAAGCCACTTACTAATTTCCCCGTCCGATAATCCATTATCTCCGACCCGGCCACGCACTAATCCCTTGGATCCGACTTTTGGTAACGGGTAACCCTTGCGACAAATCCTTTCCGTTGGGTTTCGCTCCTCCTGCACGCGTGGCCCCTCTTCCGGCTTCGTTTCCATGCGCAGCACGCGTGTTCTCGGGTAACGGATGCGCAGGGTCCCCCTGGTACAGGTTGATCCCGAAACGGAAAGGACAGGGCTTCTTTCGGTGTCTCGCTGTTTAATGTTGCGTGCCGATGGAGGAATTAATGGCTCGAGGGTCGAGGGTTGTTGGGACTGCTCGGATAATTTAGTGGGCGAATTTAAGGAACGGTTGAGAGGGCTTTGTTGGAATGGTCTTGAGGTAATATTGTTTGACGGGGGGTGTGTAGAGGGTGATTCTGTCTTTGAATGGATCGCGTTAAAGTTTTGGCGGGGCATGGAATACGTGTGTATTTATACGTATAGGCAGAGAATTCTAATAGAGTTTAATTACATTAAATTTACGATTATTATCATACGTGTACATATGTAGCGGATAAAAGTTTAATACCAAAGGGTTAAAGAGAATAAATTAATTAATTAGAAAGGAATAACGGTATAAATAAAATTCGTATTCTATGCTTATCAATAAATAGCATTTTAATAAAAATTAATAGATAAATAATATTTGCGAAGTATAAAATTATGTTTTACGTTGCCCTGTCGTTTTAAACTTTTGCCCGCTTCTGTATGTATCTGTTTGATCACAGAACATTTTATCGTAAAATAGTTGAAACGTTTCATTTTCTTTTTACTTCAGTGGGATGTAAATATTTTAATGCATATGCTTTCGAACTGTACAACCGAATCGAAGAACTGTTGCCTGTACACTTGGATTCTTTAGAGTAAAACATTTTAGCATTCGTCGACTATAGTAGTATTTTTCGATAGTATTGGAAAACATCAAATAAAACCCGTAGGACTACTTTTTGCGAAACAGTAGTCGAAGCACGAAAATATACACGGATAACAGCAATTTTGTTGTTAGCGGGCTCAATTTTCCGTTTCTAACGTGAAATCGCATCGTCGAACTTTAATCATCAGTTTTGGATGCGTCCTGTAGAATTTGTACAGTCGCTCGTTAAATACCGTCTCCAGTGTACAGATGCTCCCCGCGTTTGTTTGTATTAATTTCGATGCAGGTCCTGGATACCATACACCGAGGCGAAACTCTGGAATGTTGGACGAAGTAATTCGAAATTTTCGCGTATGGGATCCCTTAATTGGACGAATCTGGCAACGGGATCGTAGTAGCCTGGCCGGTTGTTCGGTAATTCCAGCTAGATACCGTTCCGTTTTCCAATTTCGATAATTAAGCCAATCGAACGGTTGTAAACTTTTTCGTTCGCCGGTTCCCCGTTCGTTTATTGACAGGTCCGTTTAGTTGAATTTAACGACAGCGTGACTCTGTTTGAAATGTGACTCATCGGATGAGATCAGAGTACTTTTATACCCTTTCTGGCGAGAAGCTAACAATGGGTGAAAGCTAGTGGAAACTAATTGCAAGCAAAATTTTTGTTCGCCCTTTGTCACACAATTTAATTAAATACGATTCCCCAAGTCTATAGTTTGCGGAATTTATATTTGATAATTATGCACGTTACTACAGTAAGTAATACTACTACTATATTCAGGAAGAAATTGTTGAAGTAGAAAGCTATAAAACTATCGACTCCGAACATCTCAGAAACAAAACTATGATAAAATAAATTTTTATTACAATTGAAAAATAGCTCAACCTTTCACGAAGAACAATTTTAGATAAAAATAATAATTAGCACTATTTTATGGGTGGGTTGGTTGTGCGTTTATCCTGACCGAAAATGAATTTCATAATTTTGAACGTTAGGAATGGCGGTGAAACGATATTACAAGCAGATGAAAATGCAGCAACGAAAAAATTAGCGTAACAGCCTCATCGACGATGATCAGGATAAAGAGTACCCGGTTAAACGGAGGATCAAACACTTGAACGTTCTTTATCCTGGAACACGCCGCTCTGCTTCCTCCTTCAATCTCATTTGCGTCCATGAAAGTGTCCCCGCTTAAGGCTCTTTGTAGTTTAATCGTTCGGCGAGAACAAAAGGAATCGCGACTGGAAAAATTGCCTTTACGCGTCTCCTGAAAGTTATTTCCCCTTTGCATGCTCATAACCGAGCCGCGCCGTACCCTGTTGGCGTCTCGTTGCAGCAGCAAGATGTTCCGCGTTTTAAGTTTCAAGCTCGAGAACGGACAGAGGCGGGCAACAGCGAGATCCGTTCGTGTAAAATCCGACTAAAAGGATATTTCGAATGAAAAATGAACGATCTTTATTTGAAGCTTTCGGTTTATCACGCGGGGAAGCCGAGAAGGCGGTTTAAGTATTTATAAAACGATTCACTGTTAAGGTCAGGGAACCGGGTACGCGATATATCGCCGGGAATAAAACTGTGCGATATTCCTGAGACGTGGAACACATACGAATTCGCCTGATTTTCCTGCAATCCATCTAACTCCGCGAAGACCGTTCGTTATACTTCAGCCACTTTGCCAATGATATTGGTGAAACTTCATATTGACACGGTATTGCGTAAACCAATGGGAACGTTCATTGTATATTATTCCATCGAAAAGAATACTTTGTTGGCCGTAAAATCTGTTTTCTTAACCGACCGTATGGGAAGATCTCCCATTTTTTCCTCAATAAACCGCTGCCATTGATTCTGTTTACTTTTGTTATTAGTTAGTCTTGAACTAGTGTCAAATTTCTTAAAAATTGTGCTTTGAAAGAGCAGAAAATGCATTTGCTGAGCTATGAACAACACTAGTTGAAGTATAACTAATAACGAAAGTAACTGGAATCAATGACAGAGGAAGGAAGTTAGTTTTGAATTGATATTGAATTTATTAAAAATTGTACTTTGGAAGAGCAGAAAATCTATTTAACGAATTGCGAACAACACTAGTAGTCAAGACTAACTAATAACAGAAGTAAATAGAATCAATGGCAGAGGAAAAAAATGGGAGATCTTACCCATTCGATTGGCTAAGTGTTAAATAGAAATTCGCACTTAGCCAATTCCGATTTTCGCGCAACGATGTCTTAAGCAGTCTTAAATAATAGCGTTTGTTCACATTAACTCGCGCAACGTACCCTGAGAACGCGTACGCTCTACAGATATTTCGATTTCCACCCTTAATATAGCTGACTTTACTAATATTCACCTGCCGCTGGCAGCTCGCAAATTTATTCGAGAGATTCACCAAAAATATTAAACGAGCAATTAGCACGGGTCGCGGGTCGCGAGCGGAAGGTCGTCCCTTCCTTATCGGAATTTCCGGTCGCCGAAAGGGGTGGGTGCATGAATCAGAGGTCGCCGACGCACTCTAATTCGCGTGCAATTCCGGCGCGTGCATATGTTTATATTAACTCTCTGGCTCGTAGCCGCGATTGTACCCGCGGCCGAAACTCTGCTCCGTTCCGCGAAGCAATTCGGAATTTGTTCGCGATGTTCGCAATTGAACGAGCACAGAACGAGCGGGCGACGGTCGCGCGAATGAATTTTGAGAACGGAAGTCGCGATGACTTCGCGTCCACTCTCGAGGCCGGTGTTCGCGGCCGCGATTAAATGTCCTCGTTTCGCCCTGCTTTTCTACCCCCTGGTTCCGATTACTTTTCGCGGTACCACGGAAAATTCTGAACCGCGAGATTCGGGCTGAATAGGGATGAACGCGGAGAATTTGAACGGTGTACGGATATTTGGACAGCGAATGTTTACAGGAATGTTCCTTTTTTTTTTTTGGGTGGGTGGGAGGGATTTGTAAAAATGCCAGGGAACGTGAATGAGGATGTATAGTATTTTTTCAAAAAAAAAAAAAAAAAATTCAAACAAATGACTGGGCTTTATAAAAATATGCTGCCGTTCATATTCGTATTTGTTCGTCCATTCATTTTGGGTATATATGTTTGAAGTTGTGGTAAATGATTAAAAATGTTATATGTAATAATTGTAAGTATGTAAAAATCACTTTTTCTAATGAGACGAATCTTCTTAATACTGGGAATCCTGTTAAAAACATCGAGAACGTATCGAGAAGTCTGCTGTTTAATTATGAACCTAGTTTCTAAAATAATTGGAGTTGTTTGAGAAGAATTCGATGAAAATTAATTACATCCATTTATATACTGACTTAATTAATCTCCATTATACCGTACTCCGTTTTAAATAAAATACGAGCTGGTAGAGGGTAATGAGATGAGCTGACATTTTGAAGCGCTCTTTTTCGATTGCAATAGAATCTAGGAGCTTCAATAATAACTCTATTATACGAACTTTCATCGTTCGAATATTCTAGCTAGCTGCACAAATTTACACTTCTTTTGAAACATTTTCGTTCGACGCAGCTGTTGCTACAATACCGTATAACACATTATACCAGCGTGCTTTTAGTTCAAATTTATCACTTTGAACATTATGCAATCGAAAACGGATATCTGACGCAGAGGAATGAGAAGTATCGAAGTAGAATTCGATTAGGTACCACTCTGAAATTTATGGAATTTCTTCTTTTTCCAACGTTCGTTTGTATTTTTTCTGTTACGCGTTCCCAGTCATTTGCATACACCTTTAACCCGTTCACTGCCAGGCAAATTTATAGCGCCCTGCCCTGGGCGCAAAGATTTCATTTTAAAGAAAATTCGAGTCATCATTTTGACAACAAAAAGTGATATCAGAATTGTTGTTTTCTAAAAAACAGCATATAAAATATTCGTTTATCCTTTCTAGGCTTTCTTATTCCGTGATCAATTGCAATCGATCTGAACTTGCAGCAAAAACTACGAGATATCTCGTAGTTGCCAGTGAATGAGCTAACCTTTAATATTTGTAGATTACTATTTTTTCCCTTTATAAGCCGCAGTAACATTCGAGTACTTTCCCTCGTTATTGCAGTGCGTACATAGAATTAACACCGCAAAAATGGCCGTCACTTTTATCCACCATCCGATGTAATAAACCACGCAACGAAGACCATAAACCGCGAAACAGTAGGGGTTGGAGGGGGGGGGGGGGCAAAGAGGCGGCAAGTGCGATGGGTGGCTCGACGATAATCCCAGCATAGTATCGGAAAATCCGACACTAACCTCCGACAAGCTTATCTACCTCGTTAGCGCGAAAATCCCGGAATAATTTTTCTTCGCCGGAGCAGAGATTCAGCGATGCGAACTCGTTATCCTGTCGGTGGGGTTCGGCGTTAACACAATTAAAATAAAACCGAATCAGATTAATGAAGGCAATTAGATGCGCGTCGATTTGCTTTGATTGCCGAGGACCGCGTCGTTCCTCGTATCAAGCGTCGTTAAAGGGACGTCTCCTCGGCGCCGGTCCTTCCCTTCCGGTTCCGGGCGCGCCGTCGTTGCTCCTTAATTGAAATTGCAACTTCGAGCGGCTTGCCACACGCGCAGCTTGCAATTTTCAACAGTTTTTCCGACTGATGCCCCGCTGTTTGCATGCTTCTTCTTTTCAATTTAAATCCCTGCCCGGAAGTCCGGGCCGGTGCAGCTTCTCGCTTCGGTCAGGCTGCAATTTTGTAGCGACTTCCTTAATTGAAGTTTGGGCAAGTTCTCGATCGAACGTACAAGTTTTAATAGGTATTCGAGGGAGAGGGGGGGGGGGGGGGGGAATTAGAATACGAAGTTGAAATTGTCGACCCTTTAATCAAATTCGTGGCTCGACGCAGATTTTCATGCAATTTTGCGCGTTTGCTTCCTCGATCCTTCGATCCTCGACTTATATCACGGTAGCTGGGTGTTACGAGGACGGTTATAAACCGTGACGCGATAAATTCGCACTTAAACCTAATATCGTGCTTAAAATAGAACTCCCTTACGAGGCGTCGCTGATCAAGCTTCACGAGCTGTGATAATTCTTTACTCGAATCCGTGATCCTGAACCGTAATTGATTGAAATTGAATTTCAACGAGAGCGTATCACAGCCGAGCAACGTCGGTTAGGTTTTCGCATAAAATAGAGAGATATCGCGTCGATAAATATAAAATTGGCTCTTTGCGTGGCTCAAGCCCTCCTACCCTCTCCCTCTCTCTCTTTCTCTCTCTATGATGCAAAACGAGCAACTGGAAATTACATCGAATCGGCTTCTCGACGGGATATTGTATCCATAATAAAGGACCCCGTGGAGGCGAGTGGCGGGCGTTAAACGCGGGAATAAAAGTGGAAGCCGGTTTCCGGCGGTTAACGTCATTGATGTACGACGATAACCTTTACACAGGCGAACGCAAGAATGTTCCGCCGCGAAATGGGACTGGAATCGATAATGAGGCTAATAATAAGCGCCGAATCCCCTGAAGTGATGACGTTACATCCAATTTGAGCGGCGCGCGGAGCGGTGCAGGCTTCTCTTTGTAGGATTTAACCCTTTCGTTACGGATGCCGACTATAATCGACGTCTACGCGACGATCAGTGTATCGGGTGCTGATTTACTATAGTACATTGCATTTTTATTCATAATAATAAAAAAGAAATTTGTGAATACGTAAATAACTTCTCGAATAACTAAACACCGACGTGCGGCGTGGTGCCCCGTTCGATGACGTCGCTCACAAAAGGTTAAAGGCGATTGAACGGAAGCGAAGGGGCCTCCAGCAAACCTAAACACGAGCTTCGCCATCAACGATGGCACAGCAAGCACGCCCTTAGGATGCGATCGAGCACCCTCCGCGAGCAATCGGTCGCAGCTTACGGGATTTAAAAAAGGATCCGGAAGCTTTGCGACCTTGACTACAAATCGGAAGATCAACACGGAAAAAGTCGCTTTAAGAATATTATATCCTTTGACTAGATAACAGAAGAATTTTTGAACCTTTTTTTGGTGGTTCAAGCAATTTGATCGAGTTGTCGAAGAACGTACATGATCCTAATCTTAACCCGTTCGCTTCGAGCGCCGCGTACATGCGGCATCCAAATATTTTTTAATAGTATTTTGTATTTTAATAATTTTGTGTGTCTTTTCACGTTAAAAATCTAAATATACTTGTTAGATTAGAACAACGATTGTTTTATTCAGCGCAGTTGTTATTTAAAACTTAGAAAAACGTTTATGCGGAAACTACGCGCGCTGTGCATATTTCTGACGCAAGTTTCCGTAGTGAAAGGGTTAATGCACGCTTGGAATAAACGGAAGTATTCGTTTTTAATCGATTCGCTAACAGCTGTCTGACAAGTTTTCAAATATTCATACGTAAACAAATTTCTCGGTTTCATCGATCACCAACGTCTCATAGGCAATTAGCTTCGAGTTCCATCCGTTCGCGGTGAGATTTAATAAGGGGACACCGTTACTCACACTTCCGTGTTCCATTTGAACTGGCCCTGCTCCTTCTTGGCCAGCTTTCCGCAGGCTGTTACGAGCACGACGCGACAAATAGTTTCGGGATGGCGACTGCTGGAACAGAGAGACACGAACTTGCGCTTCGTTTCTACGATCGCGCAGCCTGTCCAGGACAAAGCTGACTGTTGCCTGTGACACGGATAAAGGGTAACAGCGAGGTGCGTTTGAAATCTTTTCGAAACGTGTTCCGATATATTTCGTTCCCCTGGCAAAATAAACGCTGAGACCGTGCATCCGCGCGAGAATCGACGGACAGCTAGGAAATTCCGTCAGAATGCGCGGAAATTTAGAGGGCGAAGGATGGATGAATACCTTTGTTTCGCGGTAAAAGTGATGAAAATTGTGTGGAATGTTTGACGATACCTTTTACGTTATCCGGCGCGCCTCTTTTATCTCGTCCCTATGAATTTCCAGTAAAAAGTAAACAATATGTTTGGCGGAAGCGTGAATTTCACTGTTTCACAGAGAAATCTGGAAAACTGTTAATACTGTGGCGGTTCGACGGTTTGTTAAAGGTAGGGAAAGCGATCAATATCTCGAAAAAAAATTAATCCCTGAAAGAATAAAGGTTTATAGCGAAAAACTAAACTTCAAGAAGAATTCGTTTTGAAAATGATAGCTTTTAAATAGTATTGCTCAAATTGAATGAATGTTTAGTCAACACTGAACCGAGTTCGGTGCAAAAGAATAACTAGAGAATACGATCAATATCTCGAAAAAAAAGTTAATCCCCAAAAGAATAAAGGTTTATAGCGAAAAACTAAGTTTCGAAGAGAATCCCTTTTGAAAATGATGATAGCTTTTAAATAGTATTGCTCAAAATGAAAATTTTATGAATTTTTAAACACTGTTTAGTCAGCACTGAACCGAGTTCGGTGCAAAAGAATAACTCAAAATTCGATTTCGTCAAGGAATTTCCATTCATCTTCCGATCTATGAATAGTTTCAACGACAAAGATACTCTTGTTCAAGCATACGGATTCCGGATGCACGCCGGGGACCAAATTTCGGAGACTCGAATTTATAGAATATGCATAGCGTTCCCCGATTCACAACAGTTATGCAAAGACAAACTGGAAGTTTGCCTATCGGCCCTCTAGAGGTTATTTTTGGTGGCTCCTGCGTTAAACAATTCACGTAAATGTGATATGCAGGTTTCGGTGCTTTTACTGCAGCGTTCTTGGTGTAATACATTAACGAAATATTGATGCGAGCCCTCGTTGGACGTTGTACCCTCTAGAAGTTCTAAGCTACAACCTTAGAACAAAGATACTCACCGTTTGCCGCGTATATTCTGAAACTTCATTCTCATCGTGTATTGTGAAGTGTTTTGGACACGAGTACAAACCCAATTTGTAGTGGTGGATACAAAGTGATTTAAAAAACTGGTGATTTTATAGCAAACTCAAAAATTTGCAAACTTTGAATTTTATTGTAATCCATCGACGTTTCGAAGTTGTGCAAAATATACTGCACCTAATTATCGTACATACTGTCGAATTATTATTTAACCCCTTGACATACAATGACGAGTTAGGGTCGTCATTCATTTCATGCGCCACTGTACACTTTGAAGAGTCTGACTTGTCGAGAGCTGTTTTCAGCGAACACCGTGCAGTATATAATTAAATTACTTGCTTCACTCGTGCATCGATTCTGTTTTCTTAAGAATGTTCAAGATGTTCCCCTCTTCCCCTTTTCAAAAAAGAATTCAAAATAAAATGTGTTTCCAAGCTTGCCAAATTAAATTGTATTTTTCGGATGAATCAAATTCTATTTCATTTGTATGCAAATTGCTCTTAATTATTCCCCTTCTTCCTAGATACCATACTATTTCAAATTCTTTGATTTAACGTATCGCACATATTTTGTTGGTTAAAATTGCAAACGTAAGCGTTTGGATATTTTCGCGAGCCGCTGGACAACACCGAGAAAATTGAGTTATCGTTACGGCTTTCGGAAATGCCGGCGATTTCAATGCTAATTTGTCTTTTCATTTGTTTATGATATCGCGGCGGTCGCGTCGTTTGCATTCGCTCAAAACATGTACACAGAGAACACTTAAACCGATCGCGCTGCAAATTAAACACCATGATCCGTCGTTAACGTGAGATTTAGTATCATTGAATTGGATTAACCTAATTGCAATCGAAATTTACTGTCCATGCTTAAATTGCCGCCGCGCATTTTATTACACGACCGGCCGGGTTACGTATACTTGCGCGTTACGTGTGAACGTGCGGGAACACGCGGCCGGGTGAAGTAGAAAGCTTTTTAATAAAATAGGCGAGGACGATGCTTTGCAAAATATTTCGACGTATAGATGTCGTTTCATTTTGCATGAACACGCATAACGAACAAGCTATGTATATGCCGTGTGAAGTACGTATTTCAATTAAAATTTATTTGTAGAACGTCACGCCCGTCGAGACTTTTATGAATTCAAAATGGAACACTGTACGTTGCAATTCAATCAAATGATTCGTGGCGCAACGTTGAGTGCGATAACGTAGTGTTTAATTTAATAACAACGTTTCCAGTTTATATGAGCAACGATTTTGTAAAATTTTTAATAACACACTGCTCCTGTAAATTCAATCTCTGTAGCTTGCTTCGTGAACAATATCTAGCGCTGATGTTCTCTTAAACCGTGTTTTTTTTTTTTGTTTAAGAAAGAGAATCGCTTTTTACGCGTTTGAATCATAATTATGAAGCATAAAGCTAAAACTAAAAGTCTTAAAATTAAAAGAAATTAAACCGAAAACACCCAACAAACTAATTAAACGGTTTACAAATTACAACACCGAAAGAGTTGTGAGTAAATGCATAATAATAATAAGTACAATTTATTAACACAACAATTACTAACACTAAAACACGACGAACTATATCATAAAAATTAAACACACTGAAAATTGTTCTGCGACACACTTTCACTTTCTCTCTCTTTCTCTATCTCTATATCAATACTTCTCGTCACTATGATTGCTGTTACCACTCTGACTGCCTTTTCATCGTTCCTATCTCTATCTACACCATGTATATACAAATCATATAGATCACGCTTCGTTACACTCATTCCACAACACGAACCTTAATGTCTACTCACAGTTTATCATACGCGGTGGCCACACTCATCCTTCCGTGCAAACATTCTTCCTCATACTCCATGATAACCACAGCATCGCAAGCGTTCACATTTTTTCCCGCGTGAACGCGAACCATCTGGTCCCGTTTTAACGTGAAAATTTCCCCAACAATCTCGCGGCACGCGTCTATTAAATAAACGAAACGTTACCGCGTTTAATCGGTTTCCGGCAGCGCGAGCCATTGAAAAAACAAGTTGAAAGCCCGTCTAGAAGCCGAGATCGGGCGCGATATAAAGAGCACACGCGCGTAAACGCGCGACTATGGACGCGGATTTCAGCCATTCGGCCAGCGAGAGATACGATTCACGGGGTGTCTCGAGATTCTTCGCCCTCCAGACACCTTTTCAAGGTGCACACCACTCATTTCGCGATCCCGGTTCACCCTCGCGCTCTAGCCGCCACATCGATCCTCTAGCCGCTTTTAAAGACGATCGTCGGGAACGAAATCTCGAATGAAACGCATCGCAACGTCGGAAATCGGGTTGGAAGACATTTTGCGAACGGGAAACGAGTTCATCGATTTGAAACTGAGATATACGTGTTAGCGAGTATTAATAAAAATTTAGATCGAGCTTGGAATCGGTTCATTTGGCGTTTTGGGTTGGGATTCAGTAATTTTAGCGTTGGTTAAAAATTACAGAGTACTGAAAATTGATTGAAATATCTCGCACTAGATTAGAGAACCTTTTAAAACCGCATTATAACCTATTTATGGTGTACGTTTCGTGTAACTTACACTTTTGATATTAAAATTATTTTTTCAATATTACCGTGTTCCTTTAAATCTCTATTCTATTACACAACAAGCAAAGATTACATAAATGTAATGGGAAAATTGATTGGATCAAAAAAATGAAAGCTCGAAGCGTTTCCACTGAAAAACGTTAACTTCTTAGTTTGCGCTTTATAAGATTCGCACAATTTCCCCGGTCGTTATCAATCGAGGAATTGGCACAAAGGTATCGAGGTAAGGGGATCGGCACGTAGCAGACGTGTTTCAACGGAAAAATGCTTGGAACGCGTGTCTGCGAGGTTCTGAAACACAGGAAGTGGCGCTTGAGAGCCGTTCAACGATTTCGACAGACCTATTACTAGCGATGGAATCAAGCACATCGCGAGTAGCATAGAATATCGTTAGAATGTTCTGTGAGTACGTAGAAAAATGCAAGCGAGCTAAAAAAAAGGTATGACCGTTGAAGTATCGCAGCAGTTTTACGTTCCACCTTTGTAGTTAAACTAGAAATGAAAAAGTTCTGTTACGAGATTCTTGATTCAGCCTGCAAAAGAGTATTTACAAAACAAGAAGCGTTTTTAACGAATTTCACATTTTGTTACGTTAAATATTCATACATTTCGCTCGGAATTTTTAACCGCTTTTATAACGAGCTATTAAAAATAAGGCTAGTTTGTAATTAAAGTTAAAACATTTTTACGACAAGGCCAAAAATGCGAACCTGCATTAAATTTCACTGTAATTAAATACGCTGTACTTTTGGTCGTATTTCTGAAAGTGAAATTTAATGCTGTTGCTGCTGCTGCTTTTACTCAAATTGCATATTATTTATATTACAAAAATACTGATTGGTTTGCCGCTGCGAAAATTCGTCGATACTCGAATTTTATCGGACCAAAATTTATTATAAAATTAATTTTTCTCTTTGCACGGGTAGCAAACGAATTATTTAACAAGAAAGTTTAATATGTTAAAGTTTTAATATGTTACTGCTGCAACATCGTGTTCTGAGAAAAGCCAGGCGTAACTTCCAGAACTTTTACGAATATCCAAACAACGCAAACGAAGACCATACAGGTCCGATGCAATAAATCAAGCATGAACCAGGACACACCACTTGAGGCGCACAAATCCTCGAAGGCTCGGTCTTCGAGGGTTTCTAGGCAGCAGAGTATCGCCACTGGTTCATGTCTTCGACCCTTTCCCACGTCACCGAGGCCGCACAGCGTCTGGATTCTGTTTAGCACGTGGCACCACGAGGAAGTGACTCGGGAACGCATAGTATGTTTCCTAAGTACTTGTTTCGATCGTTCCAGAATATACTAAAAACATTTGTTTAAAAAATATCGACGTCTATTGACGCAACGCGAAATAAAGCACGAAAAGAAACAAATAACTGCATTATCTGCGATAAAACGAAAATGCATTCATTCAATACAATTGTTAATATAGTTTCGTTAATTAACCCAAACACTTTAGTACCAACCACACGAACTTCTCGATCAAGCTCTAAACGTTCCACAATTTCGCTCGACGCAAACGATACCCATCGTCGAATCTGAGATCGGTAAGCAGAGGAAATCGAGCACGTAGTTGATCCCATCGCTACATATTACCGATATTATCACTTTACCGACCATGAGTCTGTTAACTTTTAGTTAACCGTACGGTGCCACATTTAACCGACACTTTTTATCGCGTACCAAAAATTTATGTTAAAAATTGAAAGAGCAGAGAATGCATTTGGCGAACTGTGAACAACACTAGTTCAAGACTAACTAATAACAAAAGTAAATAGATTCAGTGGCAGAGGAAGGAAGTTTGTCTTGAACTAGTATTGAATTGATTAAAAATTGTACTTTGTAAAAGCAGAGAATGCATTTGACGAACTATGAATAAGACTAGTTCAAGACCAACTAATAACAAAAGTAAATAGATTCAGTGGCAGAGGAAGGAAGTTTGTCTTGAACTAGTATTGAATTGATTAAAAATTGTACTTTGTAAAAGCAGAGAATGCATTTGACGAACTGTGAACAAGACTAGTTCAAGACTAATTAATAAAGTAAGTAGAATCAATCACAACGCACTTGTTGTGGACAAAAATGGGAGATCTCCCCATTCGATTGTCCAAGTATTAATCGCCCCCGCGAGGGAATAAAGCGCGCAGATAGATCGAGGATCGTTCCCCACAATTAATCGGGGAACCGAGTTCGTAAAAGTGCTCGCACGATCCCGAGGAACGAGCAGCTTTCGGGCCAACGTCACCGTGCAACCGTGGCTTCCCGGCCCCGTGGCTCGTTCTTCAGCGTCGAAATACCGCTTACGTCACCGAGCATTGTTCCCTGGAATTCTCGGCCGGCGCATAATTTCCCGTGTTTGCTCCCGCGGTGTCCTTTTCCTCGCAACGCGACGCTACCTTCCGCCCTCGTCGCTCCTTCCATTCCCCCAGCTGCGACCATGTCACAGGCCAACTTTCCGTGGAAACGCCCGATCCTCGCTCCGGAATTTTTATCGATGCCACAGGAGAACGTAGCCGGAAGCGCGTGTCCAGGGCAGTTAGACGGGGATGCCCAAGCTATTTTGGGACGATTCTCGGTGAATTTAAACGATCGTTGCCTTTTCTTCCTTCGCTCGATCGAGGGATGTATTTGGTTAATCTCGTACCAGGTTGAACAGAGCGCTGTTTCTTCCTGGTTTCGATAGTGATTTGGTTTTTATACGAGACAGATATTTAAATTTGGACTGTCAAAAGAGCACGTGTAAATTGAGAAGAAGATTCAATTTCAGTAGATATTAATTATTCTTTTTTGAGAATTTCCTGTGCACATCTCTTGTTCTTTTTATATTTTGATTATGTAATCAAAATATAAATAATCAAAATGTTGTACACTGTCATCAGAGTTGATAACTTGCGTTTCATCTATGGTGACCTTTCTGCCCTTGCCACTAAGTGGGATTTACCGACTACCGTTCTAGCAAGTGCTTGAACCGGACCACGGTTTCTATATATACGAGTTTCGACCTGTCCCTTTCTATCCCTGTGTTTGAGGTACGGGCCTGCTAGGTAAGCCTTGCTTGACAAGTCGACTAGCAGGCCCTGAACGAAACACCGCTTTTCGATTCCGTTTCCTTCTCACTCCTTCTCTCTCTCTCTCTCTCTCTCTCTCTCTCTCTCTCTCTCTCCTTCCACAACAGCCACACATCCAAGGGCCTGCTAAACTGACTCTTCAGTAAGGCGATCTAGCAGGTCCGTGACCTAAACGTCGTCATCTAATTCTGTTCGATTGCTAAATAAATATTTGTATTAGTAATCCTTAACTCCTAATTATTGCTACACCGAGAAGTTATTGCGAGTAATTACTGCTTACGGTGAAATTTTTCAATTTTTTAAAGTAAAAACACGATAGATGTAGATTGGGTAGAAATATAATAGAAAGGTTAAGTAATTGTGGGACTAATGAATCTTGATGTTACTAGATGCAGAGATGGTTTTTTGTTAGTACAAACAAGTCTTAAGTCACAAAGCGGTTAATTTTCTTTGTAGCTAGAGGTAGGTCTCGAAAAAACATTTTTTCACCGCGCTCGAGAAACGCAAATCGAGTTGGACGGGATGATTTCCCTTTAGTGCCGCGATGCGAAGAACAGCAGGCACGCGTGCACGGGATAAAAAAGGGAATTGTTCAGAGGGCGAAGCAATTACGAATCGGTTCACCGACGAATGAAAAACCAATCTCACCTGCGTGCATGCGCAAATACTTTCAACGCTAACACGTAAATATAATACGTAAAATCGTATTGCCTGCTGGACAAACGACTCCTTTCTCTTTGACTAATGCAAAATGTCGGCTGGATCTTTCGTTTCATTTGCTGTTTGCCGACTGCAATTCTTAAAAAAAGTGAAACGTATTGAAGTCTTGAAAAATTAAAAATTCATCCATCGCTTCTGTGTGTACAATAAAAATTATTACTTCAATTTCAGGGATATAGGAATACATAAGTTGATTACAATTATTTCATTGTGGTTGAAGAATACATAATAAAATAATAATATCACTTTGTCTACACTTTTAAAAGAAGAAAATCTCATTACAGGAAATCTATCGAACGGCTTCGACGTTCGCTGACACAACGTTAATTACATTGCATTCGCAGAAGCAACCACGTTTTTCTCCGCTTTAGAATACGTTCATTCATTGTAACGCCTGCCCGCTGTCAATATTGCGTCTGTTTCCGATCGCGACTACAGAATTCACCGTTTTCTACTTTGACCGCCTCTCTTTGATGCAGCCAGAACAGCTACAAAGTACGATCCGGGTAATACGTATTTCCGTCTCGAAATCCCAGCGGCGCGGGCAGCAGCTGAAAGACAGCGCGTTTCGCATTCCGGATTTAACGAAAACACATTTTCAATCTTGTGTTAAGAATCTAAGCAACCTGCTTAACGTTTCTTCATCAACCTAATCTCCCATGTTGGTACACAATACATCCGTGACCCTCACAAATTTTTATCCAAAAAAATTCAGGATCAATGTGAAACACAATTAATCTTGAGGCAACAATAAACGTAATTTCACATGAAATCGAAAAAGTAACAAATATTGAAGCAGTTTGGTAACGATACATATGTCAAAACAAACCGCAGAACAGTAATGATTCCAACAGCCTAAGGCAAAAACTGAACCAAACAAAATCCACATAACCCTGAACCCAGGGAATCCAATAGCCTAGGTCTAATTATAAACCCGAGGGATTACAAGAGGTTAGAGCTAATCCCAAATCCAGAAGATCCGAAGAGCATAGGGCTAACTCTAAACCCCAGGGATCCTAAGAGTCTAAGGCTAACTTTAAACCCAGGGACTTCCAAGGGTCAAGAGCGAACCTTAAAATTAGAGAATCCAAGGTTCTAGGGCTAACTGTGAATCCCAGGGATCTTAAAAGCTTAAGACTAACCCCAAACCCGAGGAATCCTAAGAGTCTAGGACTAATCATAACCCGGGAAATCCTAAGGGTCAAGAGCTCACCTTAAACCTGGAGAATCCAAGGGCCTAGGTCTAACTCTAAACCCCAGAGATTTTAAGAACTTAAGACTAACCCCAAACCCGAGGAATCCTAAGAGTCTAGGACTAATCATAACCCGGGAAATCCTAAGGGTCAAGAGCTCACCTTAAACCTGGAGAATCCAAGGGCCTAGGTCTAACTCTAAACCCCAGAGATTTTAAGAACTTAAGACTAACCCCAAACCCGAGGAATCCTAAGAGTCTAGGACTAATCATAACCCGGGGAATCCCAAGGGTCAACAGCTCACCATAAACCCGCAGAATCCAAGGGCCTAGGTCTAACTCTAAACCCGAGGGATTCTAAAAGTCTAGAGCTAACTCTGAAGCCGGGGAATTGTAAGGTTAATCCTATGCCTAGGGAACCTTAAGAGCCTAGGGCTATCCATAAGCCCAAGGGTCTAGGGCTGACCTAAAAACCCTCGGATTTCAAAGGCGTTGGATTATCCAAATGTGAGACCCTAAAAACATTAAACGTACAAGTGTCCACTTCCGCTGTCGCGGCTCGACTAATTTTCCGTACTCCTTGTTTCTCCTTTATATGCCCGAAAAGCTGCGCGAAAAGGTAAGCGCAGTTGTTCTACTGGCTGCTCAGTGATTTGGATAGTCTACTTTAATTTTACCTTTACTTTAATAAATTAAGTGTTTTTAAATAAAAGATATTATTTCTGGCTTTATGAAAAAAACTAGAATTTTTCTTGGAAAATTTGTTACACCTACAAATTGAATTGAGCAATCACCGCATAATTTTATTTCAGGTTCGTTATTAAGAACTGAGAAATTTAAAATTCACAAAATATATTGAATTTCAAATTGAACAAAACTTCTGAAAATTAATATGTACACAATATAAAATATTTGTCAGCTTAAAAGCATTATATTTTAATACCATTTCACGATATTTGCATGCGTTCAATGGTACGATAAATTGTTAACTAATTTTATTTTATTAGAAACCGTTCCTTTATGTATCTTTTTACTTAAAATACGTAAGAAATTATTCATGCTTTGTAGTGAAAGAAATCGTCAAAGAAACAATTTAATCGTTAATTGGATTTCGTTGCTTAACCCGTGCTGTAACTCGATTGAATGTAGGATTTATATTTCGTTCGTTCACCTTTTATACCGATTTACTTTTCGCAACCACACCCTTCACCGTTTTTCAATTTTTGATGGAATTTTCAGGGAATGTATCATGTAAGGAAAGTCACGTATCCAGTTTAAACGAAATTGGTTCGATCGATGAACTATTCGAAGCTACGAGGCAAAGAGAAGATATTATTTAAAAAATTTCGTGATTTAATTTAACTTTGACTTGCCATTTTTGAAAGACTGCGTATTTAAAACATCATCAAATCATTTTTAGAGCAGATAGAAATACGAAACTAATGTGGCACATGAATTTTAATCTTATATAACGTTAAAAAATTAATACGTACAGTAATGAACCAGATAAAAATATTTTTTCCGTTAATAGCAGAATTCTAACATTTTTAACATTTTTTTCGTTTACATCAAAAATTTTAGGATTATTATTCTAGCGTTCAAACCAAATTCCTGCTCGACATTCCCGTTTACAAAAATACGAATTTGTATAAAAATCCGCTTCTACGAAAATACTGTCATCATTGTAACTCACCGGTGATCGTTACCACAAAAAACGTAAAAAGAGAAGGAACCGTCTGGGGTTTGGTTGATATATGAGATTGTTTAAAACATTCAGCTTCACGCTGGAACGTTCCTAAGTCACGACGGCTGCCACGGCCTCGCTTACGGTTAAATAAATCAATATTTACGGATACGTTCAGAATCAGCCTCGTAAAAAAGTTCCGCGCTACCTACTGAAGTGGTTTCTCTGTTTGAATGTTCTTGTATTGCGTGCACGGTATTGCCTGCTCGCGTTTTCACGTTCTGAAACATCGAGCTTCGTGCGTACAGGAAACGATCCAGAGCGAATTGAAACCCTTTGAAGGAATTTATTCGCGGCGTCGTTTGAAACGCAATATTCTATGATTTCCATGAATTAAATTTCATCTCCCGGGATCTGTTTTAATGCTAGGTTCACAGAACCCGTCAATTTGACGGGCTTCAGACTTCATAAGCAAAATGTACAAAAAAAGATTACGATTATTCCTAACAATTTTTATTCACTTTCATTGATAGAGTGATACGAATAAACTCTAATCTAACTCCCTCTCTCTCTCTCTCAGCTCTGCTGTTTCAAATTTTGTATGACGTGTACATATTTCACTGGTTGATTATAAATAGATGTACAAGAAATGTCCGTAAATTTAGTGTAAAAATGTGTAAAATATTCTATTCTGTTCAGCACTGAAGTAATCAGCAATTTTTGTATTTCTTAATGAGTGTGTTCTACGCCTACGCTTTGTGTTATTAGGAAAATTGGAAAATCTTCTCAAACCGTGAAGAAAAATTTGTGTTACTCAGAATGTTAGTTACGAAACCGGTTATTTTGTATCACGAATAAAAAAGACAATTTTTAACTTCATCATTTAATGTAAATAGTATCTATTTTACCGTGACTTTGACAGGATCGTTTATCAAGTATGATGATTTCATTAATGTGTACTTTGGTTTTCGAATCAATTTAACCGTGTAAACACAAATATTGACCGGGACAAACATCATTTGCGTTTATCGCAAATATTTACCAAACAATATATTTGTTACAAATGTATACAACATCGCGAAAACTCCGCAGTTTTAGTACCGGCGAACCGAGTAATCGCGTAAATACAGGATAACTACACGCGTTTCAATTTCACTTTTCGCGGGCAACGTATAAAACGAGTATTCATATTTATGTAACAATGGCCGGGGCTCGTTTGAAGTAGGAAAACGCGGAAGTTGCATAAAAATATCCTCCGGTTATACAAATTAGAAACGCTAACACGTGCTCTACGTGTTCAGAGGGATACGCAGAAAAACACCGTGGCGCGGAACGAATATTTGTTTCAACGGGAAAGAAGGGAACACCATCTCGAAGCATTTACATAATAAGCAAAAAACGCGTGGTCGCGTCGAAAATTAAAAAAATTTCATAAACCTGTCCGCGGGTGGAGCGGAAACGGTGGAAGAATAGAAAAACAGAACACGATCTACGTCGAATCTTCGGCGTGTGCAAATCAGTTCTACGAGTCGAGCAAACAGTACAGCAGGAAGTTGACGGAACGAGTCCGCGCGAATATCTGAGTAATAAAAAAAAAAAAAATGCGTACGCGCTCAACGATAAAATAAATATGCTAGAAAAAAGCCTGGGGTCAAAAATTTCGTTTAAATCAGAGCCAGCATGTGTCACCGAGCGTTCCCGGTGGTCCTTTCGCAGCCCCCCGTGATGAGGAGGAGCGTTTCATCGTCGCCATGTTCTTGTTTATTCGTTTCGTACGAAGCTTCGTTCGTGGCAAAAAACAAAAAAAAAAAAAGAAAAGAGAATCACCGTCATATTCTATGAATATTCCGCCACGTTGTGAACATTCCATCGGACTTCGACGCGGATAAGGAACTTTGGGAGTAGAGGCAGCTGGGTGATAAAAAGAATAACTTTTAGATATACAGGGTAAACCTACGAAAAACAAGCCACTTGATTAATCTCTTCCTTCGTTTATTTACTCAAGTAAAAGTTTGATGACTTCTAAAAGGTTATCCTCGTTTATAATCATTCCAGAAATCAATATGAATAAAATTAGTTTTTCGTCAGAAATTGATAATTACACATTCCTGCATTTCTGAATTTTCAAATGTACAATTTCTATTCTAATTCGTACACTTTCTGTGGAATGCCAAACCTCCATTTAACCGTTTACGCTCGAAAGGTGACTGTTAGTCACCAAATGATAGTTTCGCAAATTTTCAGACTTTTGTTAGTTTGTTTATCAGTCAGAGGCTCAGAGGTTGAAATAGTTAAATATGCAAATGTTATTATATCACTTAACTAAATTAAATGACGTTTAATATAGGCGCATCTTAGTAAATGTTTCGAATTTGAAAATTTTTCAAGTTAAGTATCAGTAGATGACCAACAGTCACCTCTCGACTGCAAAGGGTTAACAATGTACGAAATGCCTAAATTCCTACAGTCATCGCGAAGCAAACAAAATATTTAAATAGTTTCAGTTTCAACACCCTGTAGAAGGAGGAGAGTGCATCGAGGTCCTCTCTTCGTTCTCGTTCACCATTTTTCCGCGCTGTTTTCCCGAATCACCGGCACACCATCGCGCTTCTTCCACGGCCGTTCGATATAAAGAGTAGGAAGTCGTTGTCCTCTTACCACGCTAAGCGGTCATTTTCCAATCTGCTCGCCGATATTGGCTTTATTACGTTTCGGCCACTACGGTGTTGCTGTTCAGCCGTTGTTTTCCTATCGGCGTTCTTGTGCTTTTCACTCATCTTCATTGTCGCCGTCCCCTTATTGCCGCGAAGAAAAAAAACACCCGACACACGGTGTCCGACAGCGTAATGGCGTGGAAACAGTTCGACCGTTCGATCGTGTTTTTCGGTCCCCGCCGCTCTGATTCGAGAACACGAAATTGCTCGGATATGGGGACTCCCATTTTATCGGAAGAAACGATCTGCTCGACTTTTTATCCTCTCGCACTCCTATGGGAGGGGTGAATATGGGAGAAGGTTCACGAAATACAACTTATTCTTGCGCTTTTTAACACTAGGTTTATGGGACCCTTCAATTTGACGGATTTCGGATGTAATGAGAAAAATTTGCAAAAACAATTACTATCATTCTTAGCAATTTTTGCTAACTTTTATCGATGGAGCGATACAAGCATATCCAAAGTGAGTTCTCTCTCAGTTCTGCAATTTCAAATTCTATTCGATGTACACCTTATTCCTTAGTACGTGTATATTGGAAATGGATATACAAGAAATGTCCGTAAATCTGGTGTTAATTTATGACTGACTCAGTTTCTGTATTATTACAGTTTAGGTTAGCCTTGATTATTAGAGTAGAAGAATTTATTTCTTCAAATGATAAGAGGTAATATGGAGGATTTTGAATGCGATGATTATGATTATTATGTGGTTTACCTTGAAGACTAACTAATGAAATGTAACAGTAGGATGATAGAGAAATAGAAGGAGATTTATGAAATATAAGGATGTAAATACGTAAACTACCTTGTGGGTTTTCATAACAATTTCATTGGTGTCTCTCGTTATGACAAGCATTAATTTTTAATAGAAATGACAAGCATGAACAATTTATGGACAAAATAATATTAATTCTGGCTAGTAATCACTCTCATTCACCGAACGACGACGCGTTGGGAATTATTGCGAATGATTAATTATTCATCCTTAATTGTTTGAAATCTATTCAAACGCATCACTCACTATCGCGATGCAATCATCAGTCAATCAACTGCGATAGCAAAGTGTGATAATATACATAATGCGTGCAAATTAAGCTGCATTTCTATACATGTTCGCGTAATACAATAATACATGAATTCTTAATGTTTTATGGGTTTATATTATGATACTGTTTGCGGTATTATATTTTTAATTAACGCTTGCCAACGTTTGAGCAGAGATATTAGAAACATATTACACATCCAATTAATTGCTGTCTATTTTACTGTCAATAGAACTGATGCTCACTTAAAGAGTGCTTAATAAATTTAGGTAACATCATCGCGCGTAAACGTGGACTAACAATAAATATCTGTTCGAACGCTAAACAGTTTGATAAATGAAATCGTTCCCTATTCACGCTTTAGAAAATTTATGGAATACACAACAAATTTCAATTTTGTCGTTATTCAATCTTATTCTATTCTTTCCAAAGTTTTCATAAAACGAATCCAATATCACGCGTCTCTCTCTCTGTTAATTGCCGAACGAAAGCAATCAAATACTTTCAACCCATAAATTACCTATTTTCTCTTACTCTGAAAACTCTTGATAACCTATCTCGTAGTCGGGAGATACCCTTGAAAAAAAAAGGCTTCTTTAGCGTCGTAAAAACCCTTCGCTATCTTGTCGTCCCAGCGGAGATACAGCAAATAATAAAACATGACGCGCGCTTTGTGCATGCATACAGGTAATAAAAATGCAAATACGCCGGCAACAGAGGTTCTGATCGGTAGCGTGGACCAATGTCCGGTGTTTCTCGCCCCTGCGGCTAGCATCGAGTCCTCTCGGGACCTCCAATTACGCGGCTATTACTTGGATAATTAATAACCGATATCCAGCAGCGGCACGCACACACCGGATAACCAGGATTTCCGGTAGGCCAGCGAATTATGTATACCCGGCCAAGGGTTCAATGCGCAACGATACATTATAGGCATGGCTGATTTAAAGTATGCAAAGACTATTCCGCGTTTACCCTCCCTATTCGTACATCCTCGAGCAAAAGTCTTGGGACATTTGTTCCGTTTAGTTCGAGACTAAACGAAAATTTGACGATCGATGAAAAATGTCTGATAATGAGAATACGGTGAGAAGTAAAAATTAGGTGATGGATCAAGAGCTTTCGAAGACCCTTTTAGAGTTTAATACGGCAGAGAAAATAAAACGCAGAAGAATAAACTCAGAAAAACAGCAAAACAAGCAAGTGCAATATCCGAGCAAAACTTTTTAATTTTATATTTTCATTTTTGTAAATTTATCATCATTGGTGAGAAATTTTCCTATAAATAAATTTATATTTAAAAAAAATTTATAATGGATATTAAATCAATAGTCAAAGTAATCGTAAAGGAAAGGGCATGATCTACAAGCGCCGGGACAATACGTAGCCTTCTATTTATTTATTTATTTATTAGTGGGTTTTGAATCCCCATATACACTGAATATCATATAAACAACGTATAAATGAAAAATTAAATAATAACAATAATATCTTACAAACTAAATAAGAAACATTACTTTACCACAGAGAACATATTGACATTTATAGCATATACAGACGCATACATTAATAACAATCTTATTTTACCCATGTACTTGTAATAACCTATTAACATTGTTAGCTACCCGCCTTAAGAAGATAAGATATAAAGAGAAAAGGTCTAGGTGATGACAAAATCTGTTTACATTAATTACAATACGATTAATGCAGTTATAAGAACCGTATATTTTACAATAAGATACGTTGTTGCGGTCGATAACACCATGAAAAGTATTCGTATTTAACTTACGTCGTATCTGTTAATATTTTTGAATGGGAATGTACGTGGCCGAATATTAAGTGTGTGGGATGTAACCGGTATCGGGGAATAAATTCTGCTGGCGAGAATACACGGCGATCGAACAACGACGACTCCATTTGGAAGCTGCGAGGTTCCTTGTTACGCTTTTTGTGTCGGATCGAGGGATCGTGAAAGAAACAGAATGGTTCCACGGTATTGAAACCCCGAACTACGTTACGCTTAGAGGGAATAATGTTTTTCCGCGGCCCTCGAAATAACGAAAGCGATCGAAGCAGTTAATTTTCCTCGTCAACAGTGTGCAATTCTGTATCGGTAAAAATTTAATTAAAGAAACCAGAGAAAACCTAAAACATGAAAAGGTTGATAATTATTTAGATGATTCCTTTGAAATTACGTTACACCGATTTTTCTGAAAACTGAGACAATTAGTAACGAATTTTGTTAATGTAACAAATTACACCTGACTGCTGTGAATTACCATCGCACGATAATCGATGGTATTTACAGCAGTTATCATAATATACGAACCAGTCGTATCGCATCGTAAAAATAAACGGTTCTGTTCAATGAATAGCGAAGCAATTAAACATGATCGACTGCCATCGCACAAATCGTCGTTAACGAAAATCATAAACCGCTAACTAGCAGTCGTAACGCGGCACATAAATTGTTTTGTCACGGGAAACGATTTCAACCGAACCGTTCGCGAAGGAAATAGACGAGTTTATTTAGGGATGAGTTGCCGGTTCTTAGAACCAACAGTAAATTGCTTTTATCCTAAACAGAGCTTGAAGTTTTATATCTGTTTCAGAAAAGAGCGTGGTCTTAATTTCACCATGGTTCTCCGTTTCGATTGAAAAGTCTTGTGAGAATTGCGAAAATACAGTATCGGTAATAATTAATACACAGGGGTAAAATCAAAAATACCGGACTTCAAACAAATTATAAATTCACTAAGGGATAAATTAAAAAAGAAATTCTAAGAGTGAATGAGAAAAAGGAATTACAATAATGGAAAAAACAACTCGGATGTATTATAGAAGGATACGAGGAATAATTCAACAATTGACCAAAGTAATATTTGCACAAAACAGTGAAGATCATTTTAATAATTAATTTTACATCACGCGTTCATAGAAAATTTTTCGAAATTTTCGAATTTTACATCGCGTTCACGCCATTGATAGAACTTAAATTTTGTTTAGAAGAAGATAACTGATTTCATATTCACACCGAATACAAGAACTTAAATATTAGGAAAAAGACATGCACGTACTGAAATAAAGAAAAAGCTTTCTAAACGCTTCTACGTTCTTTGTTCCATTGAAATTACTTTTTACAGGAACACGAAGTTGCCTTGAGAATTTTTTGCTCGAACCTTCCGTTCAAAGAAAACACGTTGAAATACATTTTTCCACCGCAACGGTTTTCGCAAACCGGCGACACCGTGCACGTGACGATGACTTCGAATTCACTGTCAGGGTGTTTTTATGGGGCACCATTTACGGATCGAGTCGGAGCACCGGGTTCAATTTGTCGCTCGTCGTTTCACCACGATTTCGCGAATTTACGAAGCATTCGTAAATTGGTTACGGTTCCCTGATGCGAACTTACGGCTCTACGAGCGTTTCCCCCCCCCCCCGTTTTTTTTTTATTCTCGTTCGAAGCTCGGATGCAGAGATCGGTAAATTTCTGGAAATTTATTTTGCTGGCTGGGAATAATCGAAGACGTAACACGCTCGGAGGTGATCGAATTTTCGGATAAAATATTGCGAAACTAAGTTCATTAAATTTAATCGATTTACAAGATGCTTGTAATGAAAAGAAAATGCACGATTGATTGCCAGAGCATCGAAAATTAATGAAAAACGTCTGCTACTAAGGATGATAAACGTGTTCAGCAGTAATTTATCAGGTTAGTGTAATCTATAGTAGCGGACAAAAATTTAAGACGTCAAGGCAATGTAGAACATAATTTTATGATTCGTAAATATTGATTATCTATTATCATTTTTATTGTCATTATGATAGAACACTATTTATTGATTAGCATAGAATACAAAGTTTATTTATATTGTTAATTCTGATTAATTAATTAATTTATTTTCTTCGACCCTTTAGTCTTAAACTTTTGTCCGCTGTACATGTACAGCCGGAATAATGATTTATGAATGACATACGATAGCAGTAACAATCATCATCTACTTTACGTTGAAATAAAAGGTGACAACAAGTAACATTGACAAATGTGGGCCATCTACGGTCAAAACAAAGCAAGTCGAAGAATGGAAACAAGAAATATAATTTTTTCCCTGCGATTTTGCTCAACTGTTCGTCATGAAGTCACAAATTCGTGAAACGACACGCGTGTTTCGAAGCTGCGCTCGACAGAGAAACGCGTATAGGCTCACGCTGCCTGCCTCATAAAACGCAGAAATATTGTTCCAGAAACGGGTCCCGTATCTCATTGCGTTTGTATTCCACGATTTTTCTCGTTTCGAATCGTTCGAGGCACACTGGAGTAGAGCCAACGGAGATAAAAATTTAAATGAAGTTTGTTAGTTCGATGCTTACCCGGAGTAAATAGTGTAATTTCGGTGAATTATTCCGCGTACTGCGGCTACGTCGCATTGTTTTATATCCGGTGACCCGAAGGCGTGCAACCAACGTACAGAGGAATACCTTACGACTTTTTTATCACTTTCCAATTTGAAAGCAAGTCAAAGTTAACATTTTTCGAGTCACGGTTAACTAACCGTTCATATCTTCCCAGACATGAATTACGGATAGCTTTTATAGAAAAAGTTAACTACTGAAAGAACGGAACATCAGAATTTACTACCCCCTCTACCTTGTACTACTCCAAACATGTTTAATTCGCATATTTCATCAACACCACTTACTTCGATAGTTTGATGCTTTTAGCGTAATTTCGATACAATATACACTAATCTTTGCCGAAACTTTGGGATCACTCGAGGTGGTAAGAAACATTTGAATTTAACAGAAAACGAATTTAGAATGGTAGAGTTATAGAAAGCTCTTCCATGAAAAGTCTACCGCGATAAAGGAGACTGTCGTTAGAATTAACAATATTAATTTCAAACGAGCAATAAATTGTCACAGATTTAATATGGCTGCAATTTTGAAAGTGATTTCAAACTTTTGCAAAATACAATTTGATGGTTCGCAAATATTGTTTATGTATTCATTTTCATTGCCATTATGGTAGAATGCTATTCATTGACTAACGTAGAATACAAATTTTATTTATACTGTTACCTCTTATTAATGAATGAATTAATTTTATTTTTACCCTTTGGTCTCAAGCTTTTGTTCGCTACTGTATATGGCATCAAAACCTCGCATCATCCTCCAAAAATCTTTCATTCTTCCCTCTACAAATACCATTTCAACCGATCGCTTCCTCTTTCCTAACAGCAGCAACAGGATTCAAAAGATCCACAAATGCGAGCGAATGCCCGCCGTCAACCTCGAAGCGCTCAATCAATACCGTCGCCATTTTTCAATATTACTATTTCCCATTAAACCATCGATTCCTCGTTACGATACGCGTAAACATGTTCGCTGTCAGCTGGCCAGCGGTTGACAAGCGGTCCACGGAACCCGTATTTTCACGTGGATTGACGTCGTGCTGCATGCGTGTGCGCGAGAACGAAGGAAAGAAAGGCTTGTGTTCGGGAATCGATTGTTTGACGGTAATCCCCGTAAGCCAAGAACAACACAGGAAACGCCAACAGAACGACGCGCGCAATAATTCAGACGGGGTGGGCCGCGCGCACAACCCTGTCTCGCATCCCCCCTTCCCGCCCCTCTTTTACGGCCCCTCAAAATTTTCGTACGAAGCGTGTACACGCGCTATTGCGCGAGCGTGCAATATCCATTCCGCACGCCCGTGAAACATTAAATGCACCGTGAAAGCCCGCCGGATTATATTTGCATGTATTATCCCGTCGAGAGAGGAGCCACCGAGCGTTTCCTGTCGCGGCCATCGCGTCTCTTGACCCGTGACATCAAAGGCGCGTCACACCAAGGAGAGCCGACAGGTTTTCGCTGGCCGAGTTCTTTTCCCGGCCGCGTATCCGCAGACACCGGCCGAGCTTAGCTCGTGTCGAACGAAAGAATCGGATACAGGACGGGGAGGGTTGTTACACCGACCCTCCGTGGAATTTGTGGATCTACGGGCGTGACATTTGTGACTTCGGCTTTTTTGGGGTATTAGGGGTGGAGGGTGGTTCGCAAGGGTATCGCGATGCATTCGTAGAGAGGGTATTATCGACGGAGCGTTGGGGAGTTGATGGGACGCCAGAAGGGTGTTGTTAAAAGATTGTAAGAATAATATTAGGATGAGGTAGTTTAGGAATTTGTACATTGATAATTTTAAAGGAAAGAAAGAAGATAATGTAAATTAATTGTAACTTTCGTCGAATTAAAGTGATTTATAGGTTATCATTATATAATTGGGCAGTAATTTGCGTTTGCGTTGCTTTATGTACTCGGGGGTCGGTACTTTTAAGAGTGAATAAAGAAATGATTAAATGTCCTTACAACTGAGAAACGTGTCTTCGTCTAAGGGATAACATTTTAGGATTTAAGGGATGCGTTTGTGAACTGGCATTAAAACTAGTACTAACGAAAGATAAAATATGTTTATTGCTAGTTTGCAAAACAAAACTTCTCCCAGAAATGATTTCGATTGCCTGATGAGAACTGCAGAAGTGCACGTCAACTGCTAACTACCTTCGAGTGTTAACTTTTTGGCGACCGCCGAAAAGGAACACTACCTGAAAACTATAAAATGAGGAAACCGGAGGAACTCGGGAAAAAACCCCGGGACCACTTTGGTTTACCAGCCCGACGACTTAGTACGGTATCTGTGTCACGGTACACAATGTAGACGTTTCCGACGGAATATCGTAATTTTCCAAGATTCAAACAATAACGATACCAAGGTTTTAGTGGAGTTCAGAACACTGGGTTACTCTTACAAGTTTGGGTTTTTATATACAGTTTTAGTTAGGAGTGGAGAGTTTTTAGTGATACAAGGATTGGTGATTCAGGGATTGGTGATACAAGGATTAGTGATTCAAGGATTGGTGATGAGAAGCAGGGTTATCAGAATCTGAAGGTTCGGCAAGCTGATCTGCTGGTCTCACAGTGTTATCGATGATTCAGCACGATGAGCAACCTTATCGGTTGGATTGACACCGCCAATAAATGGTCGGTACGCAGATGGATGACTGTCCTAATCCTTAGGACAGCTACGAATACCCTACAAAACGTATGAGCGTCATCGTAGAATCGGTGTGTGAACGCTCACGAAACCGGTCGGCTTAATACTCAATCAGCGTTCGGCTGCGGTAAACCCGCGGAATCGATCGAGCGCTTTCAGTTAAAATCTGCTTAATAATGGAATTAAAGCGAATAGATTATCTCGTCAGCACCTCCGCTTTAATTTATAGCTTTACGCGCGGCTCGTACGCGGCTCGTTAATATTCCACGAAGCGAGCCATTTAAAGCGAAGAAGAAAGCACACTCATTAACGACACCGCGTGTACTCTGATAGAATTCGCGGGATCAAATACGGAAACATTCATTCGATTTGCTTTCAGATAAGAAAGTTAAATCCCGAGGTTACGTTTGCATTAAAGATGAGAGCACAGGAGGGTATTTCGCTTGCGTTAAAAAGGCTGAAAGGGTATGCAAATACGAGCGCTTCTTCTGCGAAACATAAACGCGTTCTTAAGTCCTCTGAATTTTTATTTATGAAGATATCTCAAGAGCCTCGTTTGCGATACCGCCGGCAGCCGCTACGAAGACACGCCGTAGTAATAAAATTCAGAACAGCCCAAGAATTTTTTAACACCCTTGGACCCCAACGCGGTCGCCGGAATTCTATTAATTTTTCATAATTACTCTTTTATTTGTCGGGCACGCCTGGCGCAAGGCAAAAAAGCAAGTCCGAACGGAACACATACGTATGTTGAATGCTTATAAAAATAATGGTTGGTAGTCGTGTAAATACCAGTAACGCTCATTTTTATTGGTATCACCTCGTATTACCTTATAATCGAATATATTACTTATTAACCTAAGCGTGTGCATTTATTACAACAATAAAAAGGAGTAACTTAAATTCCACAATTTCTACAAATTAATATACCAAATCATGTGGTTCCTTTTAACTCATTAAGGGCGAAATTATGTTGCAATCGTGTTTTCGTTACGTTTCTCAGTCAAAGTACGTGAAAACCGTTTAAACAACACGTATTCGAAGTGTAAGTATTTTTTTCACGATTATAAAAATATTAATTCAACCTGTCGCAGTCAGAAGTACCATCAGAACTAAGAACCGATATTTTAAACACATTCGAAACATAACGACGCATAAATTCAAATACTATTAAGTATCGTCAGTGATTAAAGAGAAATCGTCACGATTCCAATTTCTCGAAAATCAACCAACTTTCATCGAATAAAAATCTCTCGAGCCTATTTGAAGCACAAAAACCTACTTCCCTTTTGCAAAAAAAAAGAAAAAAACGAAAGAGATACCCAGGAATGAAAAAATTCCATCGAGACGAGAGTACAGACTACCGGAAGTATTTGAGGCACGCTTGCAAAGAGCGAAAGGACAAAGGAGCGGCCGTTAGAAACGCGAGCGTACCGGTTTCCGATGCGATCGAACGCCGGGGTGGGAATAAAATTCGGAAAATTCGAAATTTTCGGGGGATGGCGGCCCGGCTCGGAAACTACGCGCGTTGTAATGGGGCCGGGTGATTTAGCTGCGGGCATAAATAAGCGCGAGAGCAGTTTAAAGGAGCCGCAAGCCCGCGGCCATAGTGCTTCATAGCGCCGCAACTTTCTATCGCAAAAAGTTTATACGCCGTTAATCCGGACGTCCGACCGGGCCAGGCTGAAACGATCGACCACGATTTTACGATTAACTTCGTGTTCCTTGTGGATCATATAACAGTATCGATCGCAGAAACCGTTTCCTGTTGTATGAAGTTCTGCACTAAGTGAATCGTTCGCGTTGCGAAAGCTGTATCGAAATGGAGATATAAAATTGATGGATCAGTCACTTATAGGTAAATGCGTTTTGTCGACCGTGCAAGTGTTAAACAAAAAGTAATGTTGAAAAATTTGCGAAAGTTGAAAGAGTGTTAGCCACATTGAATAATTGTATACTTTTAAAATAGTAAATTTTTCTACATTCTTCTTATGGAAGACGCAAAATAAGTAACACTGACGACTATCTTTGATCGTTCGAACTTTCGGAAATTAACCTATTTGCATTCGTAAGCGAAATAATTCATATATGACGATTGTCAATTATTACCAGCCGCAGAATAATACGCCGTAGGTAGTATTCTCCCGTTGTCGTAAAACATTTCGCGAGTGTCTTATCAGCAATATAGGATTTCGAGGCTTAAACGAATTATCTCAGTTCAAAAATACTATTTTCTGTTTAATCGTTGCACATAATTTCCAAGTAAAATCAATAATAAACAAAAATACTCGTTGACTTTCGACTAAATAACGTTAGTCAGCATATTGAGAGCTTGTGATGCTAATGGATTAAGGAAATGTGTAAAAAAATCGTAACGCTGATCAGCGCGTCGAATCATCAACTGAGTTCCCCAAAATGAACCCAAATAAGAAACGATGGCACAACGAAGTTCAAAATCCTGAAGCCTGAAAATAAGGGAACGGCCGATGAAATTATGGTCACGTACCGAGTGAATCCCGAAGCAAGGATTTTAATTAATCTTAGCGCTCCGCGCCGGGCGATCTATGCCGCTAACCGTTCCACGCTTCACGCAGACAGTGTCACGGCACGGCGCTGTACCTCGAACAGGGGGAAATCACAATGGGAAATGGAATTCAAGAGATGAAGTGTTGATTGCGCACAAACTGCATTTCAATTAACAGAGATCGCTTTGTCTGTCCCCGGCTGGGGGACCAGGCCGTTTTCCATATCTTCGGTCGCGGCGCGGCGCTTGTTCAATTTGTCGGCGAGCGTATTACACGAGCCGCGCAGACGTGTGCTCCTCTTCGTGCTCGACGATGGTCGAGCTTCTTCTGCCTCTCTTTTTTTTCCTTTCTGGTGGATAGAAAAATTGCTTCCGGTTCGGTTAACACGGTTTGTCTTGGCGAGATTCGAGCTCCGTCGCGAACCGGGAACGCGAGAACGCATTAATCCTGCGTTTCGATCTAGTTAACGGGTTAGGTTTGGTTGGGGCTAAGCGAGAGACCTCGGAGAAAAATTGTATCGAGTTTGGTGAGCGTTTTAATAGATCGTGATTTCAATATTATGCGTTTGAACAGTTTTCTGTTTGGTCGGACTACTGGTTTGCACTTTGAACAGAATTATATTTATTGGTTTTTAATTACCTCGACGACAGTACGAAGAGAGCTGTGAATATGGGAGTGAATTAGGTAATTTGTAATAATTGAAAGAGATTCGAGAAGAAGATTTACCGAAAACACAATCGAACACATGATTCTTCTAATGGGTTCGAAGGAAAAAGGGTAGAATGGTCGGGAGGGAAGATGGATCTTCGAAATGAGAGGAAGTTCTAAAAGAATAGATGGCAGGATGTAAGGACAATACGATAGGGGAAGAAAGGAAACGAAAGAATCGCGTTTGGTTCTGAGCCAGCCAACAGACTTACCAGGAACGCTATTTAATAGTCTCGTGTTTTAAGTGTGTCAGAGCAGGCAATCGGTATAAAAGGATCGATAGCCGAGCATGAAGATTTCATTTGACTAACCGTGAAAGTCCATAGCGATGGTAACTTTAAAAACCAGAAGAAATATAGTTTCCAAAAAAATGTATTACCGATTTCTAGTCGGAAACTACACCACTTTTGATCACGATATATTAAATATTCAAATGTTAATAAAAAAAGAATGTGAACAAAAGAATTCTTCGTTAATCCTCCTTTTCCGTTAAATTCTTCAATGCGAGAAAATTAACGAACATACGTTAATTTCAATCGCCAAACAAAAAATTCGTTTAATCAAAGGTGAATGAAAAACAATTCTTCGCCGATCCTCTTTTCCCGTTAAACATTTCGATCGAAGGAAAGTAACGAGTAACAGCACAACGAACGGACTAATCGCAAACAGCTTCCTTCATACGCCCGCTCCGATCATCGTGCAGAAAAACTGTTTTCTATTCCCGGCGACGTCGCCGAGAACGGCTGACACTTTTATCGCCAAGGTGCTTCAGAGCCACGGTTTAACGCCCGGTTCCCTGGCCTGAGTTACGCTTACACAGTCAGCGCCGTGGCCGGGTTTTATCGTCGACCTTACCCACCAACTCCACTAAACGATGACACTCTTTATTGCCCTGCCACGTTACGAGGTCGGGCCAACCGAACCCGTGCGAAAAGGCAGCCACCGGCAACAAGAACGCCGGTCTGACCCGAACACGACCTATACTACTGGTTGGCGGCCGGCAGTGAACGGGCTCTGACAAAAGTCGGCCACGAATAAATCAGCCGGTCGTTTTGACGTCGCGAAACGACCGCTCGTCCGGGCAAGGAAGCAGCTGGCGATATTTTCCAGCTGATTTACCGGTCCGCCTTGCATCGAAGCTTTTTATCCACGGATTCGAGCGGCGACGAAAAATTCTACGTGAGCAACACGGAATATCATGGTTGCTTCGTCTACGCGCCCTGCTTAACTTGATGGATGGAAAAGGCCGACGGCGATTCCTTTTTCTTTGCTGCGAAGGGCGATTTGTTGGATCGTAAATCTTTGCCACGAGGAGCGTTGCAAATGTTAATGATCTTCAGACGCGGGGATTGGTAAATTACGAATGAGAACGGTTGTAGCGTAATTGTTGAATGGGAATAAAGCACTCACTTCTATAAAATACATTTATTGTATACAACTCTTATCTGCTAACTTATACTATATCTTACACTACATCTATCATCTCTATAACGGTTTTCACTCTAACGTCACGAAACAATTGCGCGACCCAGAAACTTCTTCGAAACGCCTACGCTATTCCTTTGTTTTTTTTTTTCTTCTCTTACAGCCTCATTCTCTGTGTTCCACCTATTGCATCTATCAGTAATAGTTTGCATTTCAATCGTAATTACACAGTGCAACGTAAAAGATAAGTAACTCACACGGTTCAACTGTAAATCACACGTAAGCTTTATGGCTGTTTCAAAACGTTCGTTTGGATTAATTTCGTTTAAAGTTCTATAAAACTGATAAAAATGGTAAAAGTGATTGATTTCTAAAAAAGTTCATCCTTTTCATCGTTTCGATTACTCGATCATAACTTTTCGTTCAAGAACGATCTCTGAATCGCTTGTTTCGCAAGTTTGAGAAAAAAGGCACAGCGGGTCTCGCGTTTGTCCGGAAACCATTTGTGTATCGAAACATTTCTCGGAATCTCAAAGCTACGTGTTCGTTCGAATCTTCTTAAGGGAAAAGGCAACAGAAGCTATACAAGGCGTCTGGTTTCAAATAAAAGTTGGCCAATCTTGTAGCTCACGATTCTTAACTTCGTCCCCCGTGTTTTGGTGTCTTTCCCACTCGAAACTGCTGTCGGAGTTTCGCAAAATAAGAATCCCGGGATACACGCGGGCAACACTACCGTCCGCTTTACCTGTGCGCAATCTCTTTTTCCTACCTCGACGTTACAACGATCGAGCCACCCCTCGGCGAATTTTTCCGATTCAACCGAAGAGAATCGCCCGATATTGCAGTTCCAAGCGTTCCAATTTTTCGATTAATCATCGAACCTTTTACTTCCGACCGCTCTATGATCGTTCATTCCGAGTTAACGCTACTTTTGCTCAGGTGGGGCAATTTTCGTGGGAATAAAAAGACCACCGAGTTCGGTTCGAGAAATTGAAAGAACTCGGCTGACTAATAAGAACTTAATCGACTAACCGTCCAAGGCTCCTTTTACCGCACGGTTATTCAGTTCGAAACTAATTTTAACTAACGCGTGTACAACAAATTTTATACGCTATTTAGAAACGCCAGGTACACGATTTCAAGTATAATTAACACTACGTATACGTAGTATAAAGCGTTCGCAATATATTGCAAATTCTGCATGGCACCGTTTACCAGGTCCTAATTATAATAATGGAGCGAATAAAATTTATGTTGTTGACGGAAATGAAATTAATGAGGTTCATTAAAGGAGTACGTGATTAAAGGGCGATAAAGTAATCCGATTGGGAACGATCGAAAATTCCCTCGCAATAATTGAATCAATTTCGTTTACTCCTTTGTTGCAGGGACTTTCTCGTTGAAAAAAGAGAACAAAAAGAATGATGTCATAGTGATGATGCATCAAACGAAAGCAAAAGAGGAAATCGTACAGATTGAAACAACAAACGTGTCGTGAAATCGCGAGATCTTGCGTATGGCCACAGAAACTGGAACTTTGTAAGCGGAAACGACGCGATTCAGGAGAATCTTCGTCGCAGCACCAGCTTCTTGTCTAGCATGTTGCTGCTGCAACGTTTAAAGTCCTGAATACTTGGTGACTGGAACAGCGTGAGGAGGAAGAAGCGTATATCGAAAAAGTTCCATTGTTTTATCGATCTCGAGGGAATTCGACGGAAGCTCGCGAAAGGGGTGACCTTAACTTCGACGAATTGACGAGTTATGAGTGATCGATGGGAATCGATCGCCTTCCCGTTCTCTTCGCGAGGCAGAAAGAAACGGGTTGAGTAGGAATTAATGGGCTCACGTGGCTTCCCCGATGGGGGCAGCAGGTCTTCGCGAATGGATCGTAAACCACGAACGGAAGGATGTTCTTTAACTCGCTATAGCACACGTGACTTGGAAGTCGGATGCCCCTCGCGTATATGCTTCTCGATTTTTGTTTTATACTTATTTTCTTATTTCGTTCACCATCAGATTTCGCAATAGAGCAAAAGTTTGTTTGAAAATCTTATCTCGGTATCCTTTATCGTAATACGGTAATACGAAGATAGAACACGTTTTACGTGAAATCTCTTCGTGCACTTCGTATAATTTAACGCAAAACGATTCCACGGATTTTAGTGTAATACGTTTGTTAACCCTTTGACTGCTAAATACTCTCTGTCGAAGTGTTCCCACTTGGACGACGCTCTTTTAGCAATTGTGTTGCTCTAAATGGGAAATTAGAAAAATTGACAAACGCATATACGCGTCCATAATCCGCGCGAGCAACTTTCGCCAGAAACGTATATACGCGTTCATAACAGTCAAAGGGTTAACGAAACGAAGAGAAACCGGTCAAACGATACTGTCGCGAGGAACAGAATTAAAATCAATATCAGCGCAGCGAAAAAATTGAAAATTACGCGCAGCAAGGTTTCCGCAAATTAATTATCCCACCGGAAGTTTCTTAAGGTCCGCGTCCCCCGCCAACACTGAAATCATCCCAGTTATTTTCCTACCCAACGCAAACATTTTTGTTTCAAGGAGCAAGGTACCCCGTGGCAGCGTTCCTCGTCGTACATTCTGCATTTTGAAGGCAAGCAGACGGCTAGCCCACCCCCCACCTCCCCACCCCCCACCTCCCCACCCCCCTGTCCCCGCACTTTTCTCCCATGGCCAACGCTATTTTCATCCACAAAGTCCCGGAGACCATTACTTTCTTTCGACGCTCGGCCGCGGAACGCGGAACCGTCTTCGCGGCGAGACCTCGTCCTCCTCTCGAGGAATAATCCTGGCCTTCTGTAACCTCGTTAGCAAACAGTCGACAGGAATTATTATTATTTCAGGAGCTGTGCTAACAGCCGTCTACTGTCCGCCGGCGCCGCTTCATTGTGGACGAATTAATTCGACCCTCGGCGTCGCCACTTTCGTCCTGCATAATTGTTACGCGGAATCGACCGTTCCGCCTTGCCTGTTTTTGTTTATTCAATCGCGAGAACGCGATCCGGTTCCTCGTCGATGCCGATAATTGTTTCGCTGTACAGCTCATCACGGCAAGAATATCGGCGGCCATGGAAACGGCGAGCAGCTTCAGAAACGACGGACTCTGTCTGTTAGCCTCTTAAGTGGTTTATTTCGGTGAGTAAATGTGTAGGAACAATTTATTTATATAAATGAAAGACAATGGAATATAACGAAAATATGAAATGTACTGAAATCTACCCTTTCTGAATGAAGAGTGAGTGTATCTGAATCCAAGGCTGCATGAATAACTTAAGCGACTGACTTGTGATCGAGAACTGACTGACTTCGCTTTGTAAGCTGAATAAATTCTGCTCGCAAACTGATTGACTTCTAATTCTAATCCTGACCCTCTCCATCAGCACAAAATGCTCACTGATTGGTTGCTCTTACTTTTTGGAAATTGCTAATTAGTGATCTTCTTAAGCCTAATCTTCCTAGAGCCTCTTTTCCACCATGAGCAATCTTCTCTTGAGCCCTAAGCTCGCCTTCTTGGAAAAGAGTGTCTCGGTGACGCTTACAGGGTCCTGATTTACGCCAACACCGAGAATCTTCCTCCAGGTGCTGACCACTCGGCGTTCTAACCGTTACAAACTTGTCAGAGTTACCCTTTCAGAAGTTTCTCCGTTTATGACACGTCCTCGGCTATCGAGCAGCGGAAGAAAGCGAATTTCTAACTTGACAATTTCTAACTTTAACTTACACCTTCGCTAGGAAACATTTTAATTCTTTTGCTACATGCTGTTGTTACTGAAAAACCCTAAGTTCAGAAATAGCCTCTGTTCCACGTCCGTGTCATAAATTCTTCTATGGAAACGAGAAGCTGGACTCGACGTAGGGACGATGTAGTACGACCGGTGTGGACGTTGCGGAAGACAAATATAAGGTGTTCCGGAGTTGAAAGGGATATTTGCCGGAAATTTGGTCGTGAACGAAGGGACGTGTGTATTCGTTAGATTCGGATCTGGAGGCTGAAACGAGCCTGACGTCGGGACGGTGGTTTCAATTTTAGAGGATTTGGGGGTGGCTTTCTTGGTGTGATGTTATTTCATCGTGGTTATGCTTGTAAATTTATCTACTAAAATATATATATAGCGGAAATTGAAATTGAGATCGGACGTCTGCTTCTTGAACATTATGCTTGACGCAAGTTTGAGAATTCAGTTGCGGAAGATTTCGTTACTTCTCGCAATCAACTGTCGACTAAAGATAAATTGTTTAGTTTCTTTTGTGAGTAAATTGAAAATTGAAAATTCAATTCTTGCATTTTCTTCTGTCAAGAATCCCCTATACAAGCGTTAGAAACGAAAGTTTCAACTTTGACTGAAGTTTAATCCATAATTTAAGTTTCCAGTAACTTTGAAAGTATATAGAGTCGTTCGTCGATCAAACTTTTGTAAAAAAAAATTGAAGTTCCGTGAAAAACCGCGAATACAAATTACCTATTTAGCCGAGTCTCTGTATCAAGGTGACAAGAGCAGAGACTGTAAGCGTACTAACTATTCTTCCACAGGAAGTACACTTCGAACCCCGAAACTCGCGACGGACCACGAATTTCGGAAGTACATTCGTTATGCCGCGCGGATTTGCAAGATCAAATTTTGCGGCATAATACCGACATGATTAAATCGCTGCGTTAACGAACTTCCCATTGCCGTGAATATGCATGAATATTTAGGAACGGTGTTAATTCCCTTTTAAACAACTCGGCGAAAGTCTTCCGTCGGTGTGTGTAGTCTAAATACGTGAAATCAGAATTTCTTACTCCGTTGCCCGCGAATTTGCCCCCAAGTAATTGGCCAGACAGAGTGACGTTTCAGCGAAGTTTCAGGAAAGAATCGAGAGTTAGTTGAGCGTGTAATAGCATTTAGAATACTCCTACGTATCGCAAACGCGAACCTATATGTTTCGAACGATGAACTATGCCGGGAGTTCCATTAAAAACGTTATAAGATGAGAGCCTTATACTTTTACTTATTTTTCAAATTCACTAATCCGATGGAATCTCGTGCAAAAATTTGTTACTCGCAATTAAGAAAAGCACGTAAAATGTATGAAGAGTAATAATATTTACCAAATAATGAAATTAGTCGAAAAGGAAAAAAATAAACGATAGAAAATTTAAAAGCAGATAAACAAATGTTCAGCGATTCTTCGCGACGAATTCTAAGAATCATTCTCATTTTCGCAAAGAAATTCAGTAATCCACGCCAAAGTAACGTCTTTTTTACCGCGTCTGGATTACCAACAATAAATTAACGAACACGACTCCATCGATCTGCATAACATCCCCTATTTACACCGTCGCGAAGCAAACCTTTAAACCGGTTTCCTTTCCTAATCAAATTACAATTTTCCAAGAGCCTCGCAAAGCACTGGTTCACCTCGAAGAAGCTTCCCTCCGCTAACAGCAGCCAGCCAGCTCGGCGGGGCAGAACTGATCTATCAATCCGTAGCGCTGAAACTTCCGATCATCCTCCAGCCGGGATGGTATTTACGTTCGGACGTTATTTGTAATCTCCGCAATTTTCCGAGCGTCGAGGGATCCTGTTCCATCTTATCAGAGAAAGCAAGAGGATCAGGTCGAGGATGGAAAAGGGTAGTGAGGGTGGGGTGGGGGGGGGAAGAAGCGTGGGAGAGAGACGGGAGAGGAGAGCAGAGCTCATAAAGCCATCACACGTCAGACGGAGATCGTTTCTCCGATAATCGCAGCGAGGATCTGCGGTACGCGCACATTCACCGACCCTTATTCACGGATAATGTCCTGGCCGTTACGTCTTTGGCGCCACGTGAGACGCCCACCGTCGCCTGGACGACGTCCCTCGGCAAATTCGTCGTTGAGGCTATGGATTATGGATCTCGATATAATAGAACCTTATCTGCGCCTTATGTATTCCAACCGATGTTATCATAATATTTGATCCGCCAGATACGTGGTTGAAGTCTTATTGAATGTTAATGGATATTAATGACGCAAACTTGCTGAAATATACGTCTCGATAATATATATTAATTTTATTTTAATTTTATTAATTTTACGGGTATAAACCCACTAGTGTGCACATAATAGAATAAAAAGTAATTACAATAGTTCAACTGAAACGAGATGATTGAGTACGACAAAGGAATCGGTTAAACTTGATTCGAGATAAAACTTAAATATGTAAACTAAAATAACCAGAATAGCTCAATAGATTTTACATTTAATAACATTAATACCTCGTTTAACATTTAAAAATTCTGATCGTTAATAACAAAAGCTAAATTAAAAAGTTTTGTAACATTAAACTTAAAAGAGACTGTCGAGTGGACAAAAAGCCCAAAATAATACAATAAGAATATAATGTACTAACCTTTCAAATTTGCAAAGTCGAAGGCTGCAGATAACAAAATTAGGAACAGAACTTTTGAAATAATTTGATGAACAAAAATTGAATGAATGCAGTCAGAGATTCGAGAATATAAATTTATGTTTATCCCCAAAAGATCGTTTTAATGTACTATATAAATTCTGAAATAACATATTTCACGCGATACTGCCTTCGAGAATTATTCCCCTGACACAATTCGACGCCTTTACGATTTAACGGTCAAATTTTAGGAATACGTTTACCAGCCCCGTCGAAAGTTTTACGACGGTTAATTATTTTACGACCAAATACGGCCCGCCATAAAACCAGCGGAATATTCGTAATCGTGGCTTTCATAGCTTCAGTGTTAGACGTTAATGAACCAGGTGCTTCGTCCTTAGAAGTGCATTACAATGATGTCATTACCTATTCACTTACGGGATAATTGATTCCATTCGCATCCAGGAGCACGGCCTCGTCACGAATTTACAGGTGGTTGTGCAAAAGCATTGTAACATAAGTGTCCACGTTTCATTTTCACTCGAATTGTTCCCTAAGCTGAGGCGTACAATTCGCAATAACCATTGTTTTCATATCACGATAAATTTACATCCACTTTGAAAAAAAAGGCGTAAAAGAAAATAAATTAAAATAATAATAACATTAAAATATAAATTATTCATGTATTCAGTTGTGTATTATTCGTGTGTTTATTATTTAATTTTACGTTGTATCATCACTATTTCTAGTGACTGATAAGTGACTCGTTCAACGAGAAAGAAGTTTACTGTTACAACGGTGAACCGAATTTCAATACTAATTTATATCAATGAAGCGTGTTTGCAATTTAAACGAGAGCATGCGAAGACGAGTGCACAATAACGGGACAAGAATGTGGAACATCAAATACCAATTAATCTCGCCTTTGCCTTTCCTTCCGCGTCTAACCATCTCAAAGATATAACCTGACCCAATTAGGGTGCTCTATATCACGTATTAGGGTATTTGATTTGGTGAGGATAACCTCAGGCCCTGATTATCAGGCAAGTCAAACTTCGTGCAAATGTAGATTTTCTGATGACAAATGAGGGTATAACCAGCCGACAGTGATATTTCAGAAATTCAGAAACTAATTTTCGAAGAGAAACTTAAAATTAATTGAATGCTAATTTCAGTTAAAACGACCAAAACCCGGCTCATTCCACTTCCATACTTTCCCGTCCGCTTTTTCCCCGGCAAAAGAATCTGTTCCCAAGTTTCGCCGAAGTAAGATCGATAACTTTATAAATTTAGCGACCGACGAATACTAATTAAAATATAATTCTTTACATAAACGATCCCACGAATAACGACGAACAGGTAAAATTAATCCTTACACAAATGTATAGAAAACTTTATAACACCACACTGTATTTTACAAACAGAAAAGTAAAATTCCTACAATTTTTACTTCAAATAATTTTTTCAAATATCCCTTTTTTTCATAACGGATGCAAAGCTATGTTAAGTAATGTAAAATTCTGTCGGTAAAGCACAAGTATCTGCAGCAGTGTACAATAATGGCAGAAGAATATGGAACATCGAATACCGATTCCGCTCGTTTGTCATTAGACAAAAACATTGCGCTATAAATTTTCCCCGGGGTATTCCCGTGATTACGGAGATTTTTCTGCTGATCCGTCTTAACTAGACAGAGGCTTTTTATTTCCGCAATCAAAGCGGTATCAACCGCTAAATGGAAGTATCTTTTTAGGGCAAACTTTCTTCTCGGTTCAAGCAATCACTCCTTGGCATCTTTTAATCACGGCGAAGGCCCCCCCCCCCCCCTTTCGCAGAAACTTTTGTGCTTCATAATTTTATTGCGCGTTTCCGGGAGTACAATTCCCCAACGATATTCCTCGATGAATAGATAAATAGACATTTTTCCCTTTTGAACTCGCCCGATTTTAATAAATCGGGAAACGTAACAATATTTTATACTCTTTCCCGTGTTTTCGTATGAAACTTATTGTACGAACGAACTTGGATTTTCTGATGATAAAACATGATTTACCTTCGTTTTTCAAGTTCAAGTTACAACTGAAAAGGGATAATTCAAAAAATCAAACAATCTGGTTCACTAGCAGCTACAAACAAATTCACCTAATCGATACAATATCGGTTAAACGACGATCTTCCACCGATAAATGATTACTTGCTCGTACAGTAGCGGACAAAAGTTTAAGACGACAGGACGATGCAAAATATAATTGTATGGTATGCAAATATTGTTCATATACTTATTTTTATCGCCATTATGGTAGAACATTATTTATTCACTAGTATAAAATACGAATTTTATTTATCCTGCTATTTCTTATTAATTAATTAATTTGTTTTCTACGAAACTTTGGTCTTAAATTTTTGATCGCTACTGTAGATCCTGAATTTGGAGAATATTATGCGATCGCTAGACATTATGGTAGAACATTATTTATTCACTAGTATAAAATACGAATTTTATTTATCCTGCTATTTCTTATTAATTAATTAATTTGTTTTCTTCGAAACTTTGGTCTTAAATTTTTGATCGCTACTGTAGATCCTGAATTTGGAGAATATTATGCGATCGCTAGACATTATGGTAGAACATTATTTATTCACTAGTATAAAATACGAATTTTATTTATCCTGCTATTTCTTATTAATTAATTAATTTGTTTTCTTCGAAACTTTGGTCTTAAATTTTTGATCGCTACTGTAGATCCTGAATTTGGAGAATATTACGCGATCGCTAGACAACGTCGGTGTTTTGCATAAATATTTGAAACCTTTTGGAAGACGATGAACTTGGGATACTTTGGGAGTACCGGAAATACCGGGTCATGCGAAATGGATTAGATCTTGGCTGGCCAACCGAATTGTGCTCACGAACCCCGCGTCGCTTGATATTGGAAGGTCGCCAATATTGTACGACCCCGAAACGGGATTCAATCTGATTTCGGTTTTATTTATAGGGCGATTCGATCGACACGATCGAGCTATCGATTGCGCTCGCGAAAAGTCCTGTAAATGTCGCTGATAATCGTCCCACTTTCCCTTTGGTTTTACTTTCGCTTCTCCGCTACTTCTATCAGCGGTGAACGTACAAAAAATATATTAATATAGATGAATGTCGTTTTGTTTTTGGATAACATATCAGAGAAAGGGTTGACGTCGGTTTTGAACATATTTGGGAAATTTTTCATGATTAATTGTTGATTATAACTATGATTGCAACTCCAAAACACGAGGATCGCAGGTTTTGCATAGGTAAAAGTAGGTTAAGTTTGGTGATCAGTTTCTAGATGTTAATGAGATTAAAAATTCTGACGGGATCAATAAGCAAGCATTTCTTGATGAAATTATTCTTGATTACCTCAAATTGAAATGTTAAAATATAGTACAATCGTTTATAATTAGATTTCCTTGTTATATCCTTCACTGCCGTTATCATTAATTTTTGTAGGAGGGATGTTATGTACCTAAACTCCATTTCCATTTCTACGCTTCGTTATTCTCCTTTCAAACGTACTTTTAATTAAAATCTCGCTATTCTCGTGCTCGTGTTATTATTCTGTATACAAATGGGGTCCGTTCCCATAAAAATAAGTAAGTAAATAAAGAACACGGTCTTTTTGCCTACCCGCACGCTTATACACACAACGCCCAACAAATCCTTCACATTAAATACATTTAACTTCTATATCTTTGACATATTTTACATGAATCTGTAACATACCTATTATCAGCCAAATTCATATTTTCAGAACCACAGCTAAACGAATGGAACTCGAATAAAATCTCTGTATATCGTATAATATTATTACAAAAATGTTATCCATGGTTATATGCCGCTAAGTAAAAAGATTCACGCTATAGAATTATGCACATGTACATACACATATGCGTCTGAGCGAGCAGCAGTTCAACCGGAAGTTGAGAACGCGTATTTCACGGGGCGTCGAATTCGCCGGTCGCGAAAAATCGTTGGAACGAAGCTCATTGGCGCGCGGAATATCGGAAACAGCGAGTTCCCGCGGCGACAGTGCGGAAAGGTCGCGAAGAAAGTTTGACACGGTTAAAAGAAACTTTCCTTCCGTTTCGGTTTTCCCTTCGACTCGATAAAATTCGAACGAACCTCGACTTCGATTTCGCCGGCGCCGGAAACCGGCGTTCCGCGCGATACGTGGAAACTTGATCTTGATTTACGATGGCCGATACAAAGAATACGATATGAGCGAGCGTATACAGAGAGCTTTTAATCAAGAGTTTCGGAAAATCGAAGTTCCGTTTGCCTTGCTTCCGAAATACCTTACCCGCGAAAAATGGAGAAGGATAAAAGTCGAAGACGTTGCGTTCGCTTCGTGAGAAAACGGTAATGTTACAGAAAATGTAATTCATAAAACTTAGTAACAATTAACGGGTAGAAAATTGTGCGAGAAAAACTAAAATATTGATTCTCCTTTGAACTGGACAATATACTTCGACAAATTGTAAAAGATTACGAATATGATGTTCGAAACATGGCACTCGGCAGAAGTAATTGTATAACACTATTCCTACCGTGACATTCCCACGTAAGACAGACTATAAACTTTGTTTAGAAAATAAACAATGAAAAAAGTAATGAATATTTGTTAATACGATCATTAACGACATCTGCTACAATTATTAGTAAACATGACTCACTGGTCATATCGTACGAGTATTTAGAATACAGAAAGCAGCGATCGTGTCGAGATGTAAAAGTCTATAATTCTACTGTTAAAATTATATCAAAATTAAAAGTGTATTTCTTTTCTTTATTCCATTTCTTTTTCACTGCCCATTTTTAAATAAATCCTAACAATATTGAATAATATATTATACGTATATTTGAGGGAAAGTCTAAAGTTTAAAGGCGATTCAATTACGTCGTATATATGAAATTCTAATCGAAATTTTAAAAACGATCATTTGACCGGTCGTGGTAGGAATAGTGATAAACCGTGCGTGGCATGCTAAACGACCAACTTTATGTAATGAGTTTTTACAGTTTGGCGATTCCCTTCGATGTTCTATGTTTTTCCCTTTCGCGGATACTCGATGACAATATTTTTCGAGCGAGAGAGTGTGTCACGTGCGAAATATTTTGTGTTTCCTATTCGAATAGTTATAGTGAAAAACCAACAAAAGACACAAACAATTATGAGATAAATAGGGTAAGGTTGCTGAAGTCATTCTACTTGAATTTTGAACGAACTACAGCGCATACAACCGCAAGCAAATATACAATTGAGACAATCAGATGTTCTATCAATTTCGTTATAATAAATAACAACAATATTAACACAAGTTTCGAGTAACACGTATAATTTCTATTTATTTGATGAATCCTAAGTTTTATACGGATTTTTCTTTAAAGGGTACGACTTGAGCAACCTTACCCTAAATATAAACCAATCTTACAAATTGCCACAAAAACGCCACACATTATCGGTACTTACTCGCAAGTGCTCTATTTTCGAAAAGTATCCACCAAATACCTGCTTTCATCGAGCTCGCCATGAAATCAGCTGTTCCACCTTTAAACGGATCGCTTTCCGCGTGCACACCTTCGTTCCCGGTTAACAGGTAGGACCCCGACCAGCCCGCTGGATTTTTCAGTCCGTTTATTTATTCAAGCGCCAAACACGTTTAACCTGTTCGGAGGATTCTTATCGAGAAATCTCGGGGGCGAAAGTTCGTCCTGCAGAAGGAGCCTGAGGGTTTGTATTTTTAAAATTTCACGAGGCTTAAGAAAGCGGCTGCTGCACAGAGTTTGCGATCTCTCTTTCTCTCTTCGTTTTTCTGTCCTTTCCTTCGCCTGCTTCCTTTCTTCTTTTTCTCGCCGCTGTTTGTCGCCGACGACAGAGCAACCGAGTCGAAAAGACAGACAGAATGGAGGAAAGTCGGGGCTGTAGGATGCGAATCGTGAAGTGGCCGCCGCGTCGCGCGAAACGCCGCGAGTATTCGAGCTTCCGGTGGTAAAAGCCCGACAGACTGGCCTGACCGTTTTCTTTGAAGGAGTTATGCATTCAATTACGCAAAATCGCCGGGCCCAGAACGAGAACCGCTGAAACCGACGGCAACCAGGCCAGATAAGTGGATTAAGTTTCCGTAAGTTGGCGAATTTCTACGGTCCGTTTGAACCCGTGAAGTTGGTTCGCGCGAAGATAAAGGAATTCCGCGGCAACTTCTCTGGGGGAGGAAGCGAGAAGAAACGGGATGGCGAAGGAAATAGCGTCGAGTGAAGTGTGCGACGAATAGTATTTGGAATTGAAACGATTAGACGCGACGAGTCGATGACTGTATTTATTTATTTGATTTGATTTTACGGGATTGACCCATTGGAGAATTACAGAGAAATTGTTACAGTGAGGTACGAAAATATAATAAATGGTAACAGAGGGGGTAAAACTATAGAAATGGAAGAGAAGTGTGTAAAGGTAAGAAAATTCTTAAGAGATTAGCTGAATAGATCTAGGGTAGGATAGGTGTCGTTAACATTAATGATCATTCTATTGATATGTGTGATAATAATGATAACGCTGCGTTCTAAAGTGGATATTTTTACTTTCCCTTGTGTTTACCGACAATGCAACGGCCAAACAGTACCTGCACCACCCCCCACCCTACTCGAATATTTGTTTCACCTACGCTTTTCATTCGCGGGAACACTTGAAACGCCAAAACAGGGGAAGGGGAGGATAAAAGAGGGAAGGAATGGAAAATGCTCGAAAAATGTTCGTTCTTTCTCGTTCAGGGGTGATGTTCGTTAAGACGACCGGGCAAGGAATTCCGTGTTGGCGTTGATTGCGCGGTCTAATTATAATTTCCGGGGGACAGGCAGCAATTAGCATCCGGCAGCTGCCAGGGACAAGTGCACGGCTCATCGCGGCTGCGCGTCTCATTATATTGTCTTTTGTCGGTACAGTGTAAAATGGCCGCGTATTAATGCCGCCACTCGAATAACAAAAGCGAACGGCGAGCAGTCCGCTCTTTAAATTTATCGTCCTCGCCTGCTTCCCGACATCTTTCCCAAAGAGTAGAAAAATATTAGGTAAACTCGCACAATTCTACGATTTTATATCAGAAACTTGAAAACGTTCCTACCGCCCATTTCTCGCCCTCCATCACGTCCTAAATTCTCGATTCCTAAAACGGTAAAAGCGAAACGGAACCATTCGCGCTTTTCGCTTATTTTCGCAGCAATTATTAAACGCTTCAGAAAGTTCGCACACGATTCTCCTTGACACCTCTTCGTATACATGCCTTCGAGAGCGATTACGGGAAGGTACGTATGCGTAACGTTTCAGCTGCGGGAGAGTCATCCGTTAAAATCATTTCAAAGTACCATCAGAGGCAAATAAATTGGTCGTTAGGACCAACTGCAGTTGCAGCCGAGAATATAATAGCTCGTACCACCTCGTTCAACGATAAATCTGACACCTAACGCGATCGTTTCGAAGAAACGCTTCAATTCAAACCGAACATTCATCCCTCCGTCACGTATCGCTCGTTCGCACCTCCGAATAACCTCTATAATTTTAAACACCTGTGGCTGTTGCAAAGGAGAACGGGTGAAAAGGGAAAGGAATGAGAAAACGGTGTTTCGTCAGGTGCCTGCTAGTCGACTCATCGGTTAGGCTACCTAGTAGGCCCCGTGACTTAGACATAGGGATAGGAAGGTAGATTGATTTAACAACGATACATGACAACCATGGTGGACTCGAGCACTTGAAAGAGAGGTAGTCGATGAATTCCTACTAGTAGCGATGGCAGGAAGATCGTCACAGCAGTATAAATAAAATTTGTATTCTATGCTAATCAATGAATAGTGTTACACCATAATGACGATAAAATTGAATAGATAAACAATATTTGCGAGGAAGAGGAACACGCCTATGAGAGTTTCCTCGAAAGTGAAAAGGAACCAGTGTTGTATAGAAAACCGAGTTGTGGAATCGTAAAAAGAGCTGAGGATTAAACATAGAGTCGCCGGCAGAGTTGAATTAGAATTGACCGTATACTGTATATCTTTTTGCCATTATTCACATTAATAATAATAAATAATCTGAAGAACCTTTGTTCTACATTTTGTTTTACATTGTTCTGTCGTCTTCAACTTTTGAAACTGCAACAGAACTCCATCGTAACTTCTTTTTACATTCCCGTGCGGGGGCACGCGTAATTTGCTCTCGCCGGATGCCCGCGCGGAGTCGAATATTTTACGAATTCGACGCGACCACCGTCTTGGAATTCGCGAAATTCGCCGGCGAAAACACTTGGCACGCGCCAACGGAATTCCCAGGAGTTGGCAGTTCGCGAGGTTTCGCGTACGCTGCTTTTCCCCTAGGATTGCAGAAGGGGTTTCACGGGGCGGCGGGACGGGAAGCCCCGCGGTTCTTTGAGCAGAAGCAACGGCGGCGTCGGCGAGTCGTTAGAGCTTAACTGCCCCTGAAATAACGACTCGCCCCTGTATGGGTTGATGCACTTTGTTTAGGGCGTCTCCTGTCTTACCGCCCGCTGGCTCCTTATATCTGATTATTATAAGGTTGAAAAGGGAGCGCGGGTGGAACGCTCGGTGGTAAAGGTTGCAGCACTCTCCTCCGCGCACAGCCAACCGCCGTGTCTGCTGCAGCACAGGTCCTCGACTACGTGTTTGCTCCATTTTAGAAAGTAAACTCCCGAGTATTTTCTTTTACATCGTAAACACCGAAGGTAATTCCGTGGTACCTCAACATTTTAGGTGGCCGCGGAGTGCCGGTGGCTAATCTGGTCAGAAAGTTTTGTGGGAAAAATTTGTCACGGCATTGCCTCCGTGGGGATTTCAGCATCTCTGATCGTTGCAGGGCGTGCGGGAAATTTTTTTTTTTTTTTTGTTATGATTCCAAGGATATTTGCAGTCAGTCTGCTTGTAACAGACTGTAAGCAAATGAGCTGTAGGTTCAGACTTTTGGGTTGAGAGAACACTTCTGTGTTTCTCTTTATGCTATGGATTTGTTATTGAAGAGAAAAAAGAAAAACGATGAGGTGAGTCCAGTATATGATGCCTCTTGAGTTCGCGTACTTGTCGTCCATTGTCTAGAAGTTTGACAGCTTGTAGATTCGGATGAATTTTCAGTCAGTTCATGTAGTTTTTACTAAATCTCGTGATTTCTTCTTTCACGGTTTTGTATTCCAAGGTCTTGACGAAGTGTCTCGTTTGTCACGTACCAGGGTGATAACTGGGTCATAACCAGTTTGCGATAACTGGGTAATTTTTAGGAAAGGAACTTTTTGTTAACCTCGTCGAGATACGATTTTGCGAGAACTCTGAATTTGTAATTTTGCGACAGAATTTCTTTGTGCTTTGTTCTTTATATTTGACGGAAATTAGCGTGCAATATTATTTTCCTCTGTTTACTCGATTAAAGTTGCCCGATAGAGATTCCTTTTCGTCGTGTTGAATACCAAAAATCAACCACAATACGATTCGTTTGACGTGTGAATAGTCTCGATCGCACAACAAGCTTCGCGCAAACTTCGAACCGAAATAGAACAAGACACAGAGAAGTACGAACCGTACACCACTTGTGGAAACTGTGACCAAAAAGAAGGAGCCGGTGAATAGGATTGTTGGACCGTAATTCGAGCCTGACACCTTTGTTTGCCGAATAGCTATTCAAATCCGCTGAAGTGTCCGAGTCAATGGCGAATCCTTTCAACTACCGGCGTACATACCAATTTTTATTAATCCACCGTATATAGGGCACTTCCTCTAACTAGAATATTTACAATATTCAATCAATTTAATCGTCTCAATAATTGAATTCAAATTGAAATAAAAAATCATAACGAATGAAAGCCGATTTCGTATGAAATAAAATCGCCGTTTCGATCAATTTATATTTCAAATCAGCATAAAAATATACCCAAAAAGAAGCAACATAAATTTCCAAGATAGAATAATAGTATTTTATAAGAATTATAACATTGAAGAATGTTCCCTTTATAAGTCAATTGCAAAGGAATTATGCGATCTATACTAATCGACAGCGATTGTCACGGAAGGCAAATTTGACATTACATCAATTGCGACAACTTGACAAATCTCCGTCTATCCGTCATTGTCGTTTTCTGGTTGTCTCGAGTTGACGGCGCTAGGACAGCGCGAGGGGGTCCACTTGCCAATTAACGAACTTATAATTAGCGCATACAGTTGACAACTTTCTCCAGCCGGGATTACAAGTTTCCTGCTGGCCGGAAGCGCATGCTTTGTTGCCGTCCCCGTGATAATGATGGTTATGTCCTTCCTAGACAGCGTATATGCCCTCCCGGGTGTGGCAACCTTCCTGCTTCCGGTGGATCCACGTTTCCGATGTCTACACAACCTTTCTTATCTTCGCAGTCTGTAACTCGATAACGTGCTTGCAGCTATCGATGATTCGTATATTTTCAAATAAGCAGCGTTTAATTTAAAAGATCGACAGTTTCAAATAACAAGATCATTTATGTTAACTTCATATTAAAATATAGAAATGGAAATGTTACTACTTACTAATCACTAATCTACCTTATGTACCATTTCTAATTTACATTTTATATCACAACTAATCTACTTTCCATAATGTCGCTAATCCAGCAGTTACAGATCTACTTTGGCTAAATTATTTTTGAAATAAACTTCTAATAAACGTTTCATCCTTTTTGTATACATACTACAGTTGCAAATAAATTCGTACAATTTTTAAGACGCACGATATGGTTCTTCTAGAAATACGATATAATTTTAAAGTTACTTTTAGTATTTATTATATTTGTTTATTTATTTAGTATACGAGTTAAACCCTTTAATACACATAGGTCTCAAATTAAAAGTTACAATTTACAAATTACCAATGAGCAACTAGAAAATTAGAAGTTAGAAAGTAGAAATTAGTATTTCATAAAATTGTTATTACTTCAATTTTTCAAGGATCACCGCCGCTGGTCAGAGATCGGCGAAATATTACTTCTGCTGAATCTTTGCATAGTGCAAGCCAAGGACTTCCATTCTTTTCGCGAGAGGAAACCGTAATAATTTCCTGCTCCCTTTCGGACAGTCTTCTCGGCGAGTCGCGGAAAACTTTTCCTCGTGCATCGAACAGTTTCAAATTCGGGAACAGTCCAGGAGAATCACCATGCCGGGGGTCTCATAATCGAATTTTCAAGTCGGTCGGGCCGAACTGCGCCTTAGCCGGGGACTATCGATCGGTCGGACCATTTCTTCTCGATGCCTTCGGTAAACGACCGGCTTCGCGCGGAAACGTCGTCTGTTTTTGCCGGAACAAGCAGGCAGCTCCGAGGGAAAAGAATTCTCGGACCGTAGTTTGAGAAACGACATCGGTTTCGAAATCGCCTAACAATTTACATACGCTACACTTTGAGAACAGACAGTGTTAGGATTCGGGTTAGGTTCGTATGCACTGTTCGCTTGAAAATTGGAAAATAGTTTCTTTTATTTCCTATGCATGTTTCTCGAATAAAGTACTGTTTCTGGTTCTTCGAAGAAAATTAAAAGGTGGCTCCTTTTGCTTCTTTGAACGAAACGGTACACAAAATTTTTCTATTTTATAACGATCGCTTAAATGCGAATAACATAATTGACGATCAATTCTAAGACAGTAGCGCGGTATTAATGTACATCTGACAGTTAAATTCTGTTTTAACAAATATTCATAACTATATTTACGCGAGTCTCAATATTTACTTATTCTATTCAATACCGAAGATAAAAAGTCACTAACAAACAGATTCGAACTACGTACAGTAGCGGACAAAAAGGTCGAAGAATTCAAATAAATTAATAAATATGAAATAGCACGATAAATAAAATTCGTATTCTAATCGATAAATAATGTTCTACCATAATGACGATAAAAATAAGTATATAAACAATATTTGCATACCACAAAACTATGTTTTACATTGTCCTAACGTCTTAACGAACTTTTGTCCGCTACTGTACTTGCAGTGTCTCGCGAAACCACATTTTTCATTCCATCGAAGTATAACCACTAATCTGATGGGCACTGAGATCTGACGACAGAAAAGAAATGCAACTTCTAGCCATTTCATCGATCTCCCGCATCGACGTGCATACCTGTAATCCACGACGTGAGATGAACGCGAGGTGAAACCAGCCGGTAAAGTAAAACCAGCAGGCCAGCGAGGAGATCTAAGCCGAGCCACGAAAAGCTGAACAGATTAGAGGAGGCGACGTCGTAGACGGCGCGCGTCGACGATAATGGAGGACGGTTTCGGAAGAAAAAGGAGCGATTAAAGCATAGCGGGGCATACTTCCTCGTCCCGCGACACTTTGTAACGAGAATGGATGCGGGCGGGCTGGAAATAGGACGCTTAAAGTTGAAACAAAGTTCCGCGCCCCGTGCGGTCCGGGTGCATCGGCTGCGGGGGCGGGGAGAGGGGCTTTGTTCGGGATAGAACGACACGGGAAATGGAAATGTTCGGCGTGCACCCTTTGTGAGGTGTACACTACGTCGTAACCGGGCCAAATAAAAGAACGCATAATTGAATAAATGTAACGATCCGCCCGACGGCGCTGTGCCGCGCGGAGAATGGACACAAATTGAGGAGGATCGTGCTCGCTTCCGGAACCGAATTGCTTTAAACGAGTTCCACGCTAAAATGGCGAGCATATTGATTTTGGATCCGTCCGTGTGTATACGATGGAAGTGTTTAATCGCGCGATTGAACGGTATTATGATAGTGTTTTGAGATTCCGAGGCATAAAGTAGTGGTCTTGCTTGGACTAATTTAATTGTTTCTGGAACGCGACGATTGGAATATTGGAAACAGTGTCTTACATAGGGTTAAGAAGTTCGGTTACTATTATTGTTCAGGATTTTAAGGGTTAATGCTAATTATCGCCAATCGAAAAGAAAATGTTATTGGTTAGGTATGAAATAATAGTTTTGCTTGGACTAATTTAATTGCTTCTGAAACGCGACGATTGGAATATTGAAAACAGTGTCTGAAATAGGGTTAAGAAGTTCGATTACTATTATTGTTCAAAATTTTAAGGGTTAATGCTAATGATTGCTAATCAAAAAAAAAAATTGTCATCGGTTATTCTTCAGACTTTCTGTAAGAAATTCAGGGGAATATCCCCATGAAACTTAAATAACAGTAACATGATAATCTTAAACATCGCTCGCACAGAATTCCCCGAAATTTTACATACAACCAGAAACAACTTGTAACTACTCAAAAAGTTACGATTCGTGTCTTTGTTGCCATTATAAATCCCTCGTGATTTCGTTACATTGAAACATCCTTAAATGAATGCAACGACCAGCTTTCCTTGTTCTAAATTTTAGAGTCTAAAACAACAGGAAACTCGCGATGGAAAACGTTGGTCGATCTCGTATCAATGTCGCTGAAAATATTGCTCTAGCGATGAGTGACGGGGAAAAGGGAAGCGCTATTTCCACGCAATTTACGATTCGTTTCACGAGTTCAGACCAACGAGAAGACTTTTCACAGGAGGGCGGGGAGGGGGGTGGGGTGCAAGCTTTTTCAGGGCAGGCATCGTCGCGCGGTTCGGTCGCATTTCCCTTTAAAATGGCGCCGATAAACGGGAACGCGACGAGCGCCGGCCGATGTTGGTTTTAGCGTTCACGCGGAATCGCTCGTAGGAACCGGAAATGAAGCCGCGCTCACCGTTTCTCCGCTGATCTGCATTTGAAACGAGCACCACTGCACGTTCGTTGCTTTGTCATTTACTGTTATTGCCCCGATCGCCTGGTCCTTTCTTAACAAGTTGCAAGCTGTTCCTGCGTTTTCGATCCCTTTTAGAGTAAAACGCAACTACCACCCCCCTACCCCCTTCCCCGGTTTCTTTATCACGTTTTCCTCCCTTTTACCGCTTACACGAAGGAATTGAGTTCGTGCAACAATCTGATCTGGTTTTAGGGCTTAGCGAGTTCGGGTTTCCGACAGATATTCTTTTTTTTTCTCGGGGAAACATTACACGACAGATTGGTTTGAAGTTACCTGTAACTATTTTTGAGCTTCGATAGAATTTGTGGAATAATCGAAGTTTCAAATAACCAGCAACTGTAATTTTCGTATATTCGATAAAGAGATCGAAGGATATTTTTATGAAACTTCAGAATGAATTCGTAACGTGAACTTTTTGGATGATCCCTATATACTTGGATAAATCTTGTCAAATACGAGATACGAAATTCGCACTTATTCCGAGATTTCCATGGACTTCGGAAAGATGTCTTCGAGTTTCTGTGAAATTCAAATACACACGTCTTCGGATTTCTATTAAATTTAACATCCTACCCTTCGATTTCTATCAGATCGTATTTCGTAATTTTTAGAGTACAATGAACAACGCCCACTCTCTATGAACTTCAAAATCATATCGACGTCGTCTTATGAAACTCAACGTCGAATAAAGCTGTCCGAATTTTAATTTTATCGCGTAACAAATATCGCAACTACAACTTTTTGGTTAGAAATAAACAAATACGTGTTTTAACGTTTTCGAAAAATCACCCCCAAGTGGTAAAATAAGGGATGAAAGTTTGTTTGAAAATCCGCCGATTTTGAAGCAAGCATTATGAAAACTGATATTTAACTTTTTTGTTAGAAATAAAGACACACGTGTTTCAACGTTTTCGAAAAATCAATCCCCAAGGGGGTAAAATAAGGGATGAAAGTTTATTTGAAAATCCGTCGATTTTAAAGCAAACATGATAAAAATTAGTAAATATTTAACTTTTTGATTAAAATTAAAGTTAAGGATTTGCAAAATTGGACATCTCTTGAAAGTAGTTAAAACTGAAATCAAGGTACTTTCGCGCTGAAAAAGCCGCGAGTAACAGTTAGCGATATTTAAATAAACTGTTCCTCGTTTCGAACTTTTGCGACAAATATCGAGGTTCTCATCGGGTAGGCTGTTCAGACCGATTTCTCGAAGAATCTTCGCGCGAACGATGCCTCGACGATCGATACCGACTTCCGTGACGCATCGCATTTAATCCGATTCCCGAGTTACCGTGTCATTTACCGGTTTTTACCTCTCGCACTGTTCAACTTAGAATAATTACGCGGGCGTAAGAGGCCGGGCCGGATACTTGCCTCGAGTATGCTGCTTGGATAATTACTCGAAGGTGATAATCGGTTTTACGAGTTCCCGACATCGTGCTTTTTGTTCGTTTCACCCGGCAATACGGGGCCAGGCCGAGCGACTTTCGATCGATATCCGTTTTTCAGCTGACCCTTTCCGTTCCGTGATTTCATCCTCCCCCGACGAGAACTTCTAGCCAGACAGCTTTCCGAGGTGAAGAAGAACCTGATGCCGGTCTAATAACATCGACGGCCGGTTTTCGTTCGAATTTATGACAAGGCGAAGAAACGACATTTATTTTCAACGCAGAAATTCAGATTGATAATTAAGAAACATAAATAACGCTGATGGAAAATTAAAATTTATAATCTGTTTATTTATTCATTTAGTAGATAAACGGGGAGGTTCCCTTTAAATATAATAAAAGGCTCGTGGTAAGAAAAATTCTGAAATACTTAAAATAAAAAAAGGAACAGAACAGTCACATTAATAATCGCTCACAATCCGGTGCTCGGTAGCATTAGTTATGGTTAGTTATTCTAAGCTCACTAATCAGGGAAAATAATTGTTCGCTGTAAAGGAATAGAAATTTAATTGAATTAAATCTATTTTTAAAAACATTGGATTTAAAAAAAGAAAAGAAAACCGATCATCGAAAGTAACGACTAATTCGAATTGGTGTAAAGAAAAGCGAGATCTTCTCCTAACGATATCACGAGCCATTTAGTCGTTTCGAAAATATTTCAAGATTACAATTTCATCGATAATTGCACTCGTACACGAATCCTTTAGACTGCAAGAACATTAGTCACCTCGGAATATTAATCACACCGGTGAATCTTTACTAATTAGCATCTTCTTTCAACGAAGGATAAATCCGAAGGAAGAAGCCCTTCGTCGTTGAAACAGTGATTCGGCGGTAGTGTGAATAATTAGCGCGCATCCTTTATATATCTCGCTTACGTATTCTATTTTTCCTTCGTTTCCCGTATTTTTTGCACAACTTCGCTCGCCGGCTCGTCAATTTCTCGACGCCTGCACTCCGCCGTCCACTTTCCATTCATTACTTATTCCACCTCTTATTTTCGCCGTTTCCTCGCGCCTCAGCTATTCCGAAATTCAAATTGATAGTCGAGTAAGAGGCAAGAGTAGCCGGGGATGAAAAACAGATCCGTAAATGCTGCTTGAAAATTGTGCTGAAATATTTGAAGAATGGGTACACAGGGAAATGCGAGGAGAAGTAATCACCATGCGATTAACATCTCCGTAATTGGTAACTGTTTTTACAATTCCGAAGTAGCAAAATCTGTAGCATCCATAATAATCTACGACCTACAACATCTATGATAATTATCCATAACTAGCTGTTGTCCACGTTTTTTTTTGTAGTGCTTGCTTCGAAATCGACGAATTTTCAGACAAACTTTCGTCCTTTATTTTACCCTCTTGGGGGTTGATTTTCCAAAAACGTTGAAACACGTATTTCTTTATTTCTAACCAAAAAGCTAAATACCAGTTTCCATAATGCTTGCTTCAAAATTTGGCGGATTTTCAAACAAACTTTCATCCCTTATTTTACCCCCTTGGGGGTTGATTTTCCAAAAACGTTGAAACACGTATTTCTTTATTTCTAACGAACAAGCTAAATACCAGCTTTCATAGTGCTTAAAAATTGGTAGATTTTCAAACAACTTTTCAAGCCCTACTTAACCCCCTTAGGAATGGAATATCAAAAAAATCTTTCCCTGGTGGGTGCCCACGTCGTAAAAGGAACCCATTGTCCAAATTTCATGTTTCCAGTTTCAGTAGTTTAGGCTCTGCGATGAAGAATCAGTCAGTCAGTCAGGACATGTCTTTTTATACGTATAGAAAGAAGATAAATCTACAATACATAAAAATCGATACTCCGCTCAAAAAAAAAAGAAAGAATAAAGCGAATATTTCTCGATCACTACAAAATACCTACATATTTAACTTCGACGCTAAAGTTTACCACAAACATTTAATGTAAGCATAACTTTGGACGAAGGGCAGAACGCAGCATCGTCACGACTAATGACTCAACAACACAAACAACGTCTCGTTGCAGATTGGAATTAAAAATGGCACGGTTGATCGACGGAACGATCGTCGAGAAAAAGAAGTGCATGTGTCTGCATCGCTCGAGACAATCGCGTCGCAGAGGGCGAGCTACACGGACGCTGTCCTCGATCAAAGAGGTCCATTAAGACTCCATTAGAGGCGTCGCAAGGGAAGTCTTTCTTATTACGGAAGTTACGTCACCGATGCACCCGTTGCAAGAACGTCGATCGTCGCGCGGGTTATCGCGAACTCGAACACTTTCAGATATCCGTGGCGGAGGGCACGAGAAGTCGTTCGTTTCCCAATGCGATCGGGGTGTGTGCGTTCAGAATATACGGTCGCGGAGTCTTTAAGTGCGGCCATGTAAACGTCCACGTTTGTTTATGGTCGCACAAAAGAAGGCACGAGAGTTTTCAGAAAGAAACATTTTTTACGCTCGAACATGAAATTTCTTTTATCAGACCATTTTATCGAGACGTTTCTGCCGTTTGCGGGTGACACGCACCTTCGTATGCGATAGATCGGTGTTTTCTCAATGTGATTTGCACACTCGACGTGTCAACCCTAGATAACTAAACATTCGTCTAATAAACTATCGACCCCTGCCAGTTGTACGAATTCGAGATCTGCCAGAAGATCGTTTAACATATGCTAAAATTGCAAATGCTAATTTTTTACCACTTCCCTATCTTGTAATTAAACTACTATAATACTTCTTTTAAGTTACGCTAATTTATTTGAGATAAATAAGGGAAATATAAAAATACACGTGTCTTTAATTCGTAGTCTATGAATCGAATGATTAGTTACAGAGTACTTTGTAGTAATTTAAGTTTAGTTATCTAGGGTTAAATGTCACGGGGGTCATCACTGACCGACGCGCCCAGATTGGTAGAAATGTAATACATAATTTGGACAAATATCAATACTTATCAAGTTTTAATTATTAACATCCTTTTTATTTCGTAGTCTATGAATCGAATGATTAGTTACAGAGTACTTTGTAGTAATTTAAGTCTAGTTATCTAGGGTTAAATGTCACGGGGGTCATCACTGACCGACGCGCCCAGATTGGTAGAAATATAATACATAATTTGGACAAATGTTAATACTTATCTAGTTTTCATTATTACCATCCTTAATGCAACGGTATGAAGAAATTAATGCGGCATAAAACATCTAAAAATAGTTACACACCGCAACTTATTTGTTGTAGATAATACTTCAACATTATACGTATCATATAATAGAAAAATCATCGTGACGCCATGGGCAAACCTTGTAAAACCGGCGTGGCATGCAACGCGTTAATAAATAAGTCATCTTTTGAAAAAGATTCGTAATCGCCACTTAGAAGCTTCGCGGGACCACTTGCTCGATTCAAGTATAACTCGGTTCTCGTTAAATCGTGCATTCGTTTGTAAACTCTCGCTGCGCACACCGTAGATCCGCATGCGTTTGCAGTGTTTTATTCTCCCCCTTTTTATTCCTTTTTTTACTTACGATTCGTAGCGTCTGCGCGGGATGCTAATCTAGTTTCGCAAGGCAAGTGCAAGTTTCGTGCAAGCTTAACGCGCTAAAAAATCGAATTAGGCGATTATTCAGGGTCCGCGCCGCGTTCCCTAATTTGCATTTCACACGGTGGATTTCCATAACTATAAGAATATCAAGGGGAGTATAAAACACGTCCAACAGCGCGGAAAATATGACGGCCATATTTATTTTCGTTTCCGTGGATCACATTCTACTTTACTACACGAGTCGCATTCATCCACCCCGCATGTTTTTAACGCGAACATGCAACGTTTCAATTTCGCTTTATTCTTATCTCCACCCACGAAGTGGGTTAGATTTTCATTTAAGCTTTATCAATGTTTTTATGTTCCACGTACACGAAATTTATGGATGTGGGACAACAGCGTGATACAAACGCCTATAAACACTTTGTTAACAGAATATAAGTAGATCTACGCTTATGCGAGTCTTTATTATGAGTTATCCCGTCCATTTTTTTTCCTTGCTGCACGAAAACCCAGAAAACGCTCTGCGTGATTCAACGAAACAAAACGATTTACTTGCACGGAAAAAATATGGACAATCGAAACAATCATCGATTAAAACTTGATTCGTTTTCGCGTTTGGTACACCTAACCAACCAACGACTATCCGACGATGTAATTACCTTGGCAAAGCCAAATTCTTGCTACAGCGTCACGACGCAGTTCCAACTCCCTAGACAGTCCCTGGCACTTTAAATTCGCGTGTCTCGTCCAAGAATTTCCCCGAGGGCCTCCCCTACAATTACTTATTTCACGTTCGTTTCGTTAAGAAGTTCTGCTCGGAGTGGAATGTTCAAAAAACAAGCATCCAAATTGACGAGACGAGAAACACAAACATGCACCGTGTCTGCGCGCGTACACATCCGGGGAAATTGGTCGTCGATCGTTTCAAAAACGAAATTCTCAAAGAAGACGCCTCGTGTGCCGGGCGAGACAGAGCGGTAATTAAGAGGATCGTTAACTGGGGGCACGGAAAGTTACGGTGCCGGGGATCGTTAAGGAAATTACCTAATTCGCAGCAATCGCTCCCCAAGGTGATACACGCGACTATAATCGATGAAATTGGTGACCCAAAGAACACCCCAGGGCAATATATTTTGAATCACATCACTGGGCCTGAATAACGACGCGATTTTGCGGGCTCGGCTTGCTCTTGACGCTTCGAAACGGCCAGACATGTATACGATCCCGTTCTCGACGATTTAGTTGTTTTAGTTAGAGGTGGACGCAAGACTTTATCGGCAATGTCTTGTTTTAGAAAGTATGCTTCGCGTTATGTTAAGATTCTACAATATAGTGTGACGTTTTTAAGTATCCAGTGGCGAGTAACATGGAATTTCAAAGAAAAAGACTGTGAGTACATTTTAAAACAGTATATTCGATTTATCGAATTTTAATGATGATTTTCAATAATTTGAATAATCCTCGCAGAAAATTAAGGTGGCCATTGAAGAGTAGGATTTCAAACGAATCGGTACTGCTTTGAAATTTCACAACGGGACATCGTAACGCGAGTGTTCCTCAAATTCTCAAAATTTCGTATCAAAGACCATGCATGAGCTTTCGCTACACTTGCACTATTACCACACTACCTAACAAAACTAAAATAAATTCCTAACCCCTATTCTTTAACGCCCCATCGCTTTCTAAGCAAATCTTTAACCCTATCACTGTATACCTGCTCCAAGAAAAAAGTACCTAGCACTTCTCTTCCTTCAAAAAAAAAATAGGACCAAAAAATTCGCGTACACACCCTCGTATAACATAGCTGCGAGGAAACCAAGGGCTAGCTAGCAATTATCATGCAAATTCCGTGAGACACGTCGCGACGCTCTCGCGATAGGAGCATCGGTCGCGCAATTGAAACGCAGCAGCGGAATTCGGAGTCGGTGGGACGACTGATTCCGGCGGTAACTCGGGGAATCAATTTGCATTCGATAATCCGCGATCGTTAAGTCGGATATGCCCGGCGGAGCGTGGATCCTGGGGCCGGAACCGGTGGCCCGGAAGTCGGCACGCGGATTAGACGCTTTGTCGCACGGTAAGACGTCCTCCTCGACGGGCTGGCCCCGTTTCCCCGAGAAGCTTATGAATGGACCGTGGCTCCCGCGATCGGCTTCAATGCGTGCCTGTAAACGACCGCATTCACCGGCCATCTATGCGTCCATTCAGCCGCGTTCGACGAACTTGTCGTCGCCTAGAACTTGCCAGGGACAAGTGCCGCGGCCACGTGTCCGCGTTTCTTCCAGGTAGAACCTTGTCGCGGAGGGGAATCGAATAAGAGGCTCCTGATCGAACGTGTTAACCCTCTGAACGCTATGGATGCATATATGCATGTGATGAGAGGTACTCCTGTGAACTATGAGAGTAGTATCATGTGTCTAACGAAAGTTACTCCTGTGAGCTATGAGAGTATACATGTGTCTGACGAAAGCTATTAGTGTGAACCATAAGAGTATATATGTGTATGATGAAAGCTATTAGTGTGAACTATGAGAATATACATGTGTCTGACGAGAGCTACTCCTGTGAACTATGAGAGTATCATGTGTCTAACGAAAGTTACTCCTGTGAGCTATGAGAGTATACATGTGTCTGACGAAAGCTATTAGTGCGAACCATGAGAGTATATATGTGTATGATGAAAGCTATTAGTGTGAACTATGAGAATATACATGTGTCTGACGAGAGCTACTCCTGTGAACTATGGGAGTGTACATGCGTCTAACGAAAGCTACTGCTCTGAACTATGAAAGTATACATGCGTCTAACGAAAGCTACTCCTGTGAACTATGGGCGAACATAAGTCTGACGAAAGCTACTCCTCTGAACTATGAGAGTATACATTCGTCTAACAAAAGCTACTCCTGTGAACTATGGGAGTACATATGTCTAACGAAAGCTACTCCTCTGAACTATGAGAGTATACATGCGTCTGATGAGAGCTACTCCTGTGAAATATGGGCTCGCATACGTCTGACGAAAGCTACTTCTGAGAACCACAGGCACATATGGGTTTAATGAAAGCTACTCCTCTGAAATATGAACGCATATACGCATTTGTCAATTTTTTCGATCTTCCACTTACTGCAGCGCAATCGCCAGTATATGAGATGAATAAGTACTCCATCTCCAGCGATCGTAAATACCAACAACGCGCCGTCCACGTGGAGCACTTCGCCCAAGAGTATTCAGCACTCGAAGGGTTAAACGTTTCGCAGCGGGATGAAAAAAGAAAACGAGGGGAAAAGACACGGAGTTCGATGCTAGGGATAAAAACTGCTATAGCGCATTGCTGTACATACTTTAGTATTATATTTAGATATTCGATTAAGTGGATTTAAATTGGGTTCCTGACAGCTTCGAACTTGTCAGAAATAAATGCTGTAATCGTATGTCAGGAAACCCTTCGCGGATCTTTTTTGCGAAACCTTAAAATTTTAAGCAATTTCAGAGGTTCCGTGATGGGACAAAATAGGGTGAAGGGAAACATATGGAATTAAGGTACTATGATCCAAGTATAGGTCTTATTGCCGCAATGATTAATAAAAAAGAACACAAGAGATCTTACGTTTTCAATGATTTATTCATACTTCGTGTTACAAGATAAGGCTAGCAGCAAGGCTTTGATCGTGCGCGTGCATTTCAGTTTCGTACATGGATACAAGATGCGTGTCGTATGCCGGAGTGCATAAACGAATACGTGAATTATAACGAGGACGCGTATTCGAAAGGCCGCGAGCTAGACAAATGATTACACTGCCATTTTCTTAATTACGTAATTATTTCTATTGCTACTTTCGACGAACACGCGTTAGAATTTTCATTACTCATCGTTCGACGCACAAATATTCTCGTTGCTATCTCTCTTTCGCTCATCCTCGCTATTCTTTGCTCTCGTTCGGTCATCGATTCAAACTTTACGCTAAATTTCAGCAACACGCAACCGCGTACGCGATGATTCGTCTCTACTGCATATACAAGTCACGACGAAGTATTAAAAACGACAGCGAAGACAATATGTACAGACTGATCTCTTAACAGTGCTAATCATTAATTAGAACAATAGTTACGTTAGTACTTTAGCGAATATCGTGGCGAAACGATCGAAGATGCTCCTACTTTCAAACGCGTGAACAGAAAGAAGTCCTTTAAAAAAAAGGTGCTTTGCCTCTTTTTCTTTAAATAAAAGGCTCATCTTCGATCGTTTAACTTGCATTTGGAGGAAAGTTTCATCGAATTTCATAAGAGTTCGCTTGTTTCGCAATTACGTTTCGAACAAGTTAAATAACAAGGAAGTCCACTAACTACCGAACGAACAATTTACTTACATCTGATCTTCCATCCTGAAATACTTTTTGCAATCCGTCGAATAATACGGTCCTGTGGAGCCTTCACCAACGCGTACACAGCCTTTTAGAGGCAAATAGAGAAGGTGAGGCGGTTACGTCGCCCTTTTTCTTTATTGACACTCTCATGGAGGAACAGCAAAGAGTGAAAACGACTTAATTACTTATTTGATGTTTCAACAAAATTTCCTCGATTGCTTCCTTATAAAAAAGAAAAAAAAATCACCAGCTTGGATCATCGAATACCAAAAAAGATCCTTTTTACACGGTTTAAAACAGCTCGCGCTATCAGCGACCTGCAGAATCCTATTCGCCCACGAACAATAACATAAAACACGTTCGTCTAACGACGCGAACGTTCTTACGAACTCGCACCTAACCAAACATCACTTCTCCCACAATCTCGACGAAACTTTCCTCGTACGTATGACCCACCGTTAGGCGAATCACTGTAATACGTTAATATTACTGGCAAATTTCTTACGACGCGGCGAACCACTGTTCCGAGGTTTTCCACTACAGCGTTCGGGGAACTGCACGCGCTCGAAACGACAAAGGGCGACAGAAACGACTCGTATGTCACATTCACTCCAACCCATTCGAACGAAATCTCATCCCCTCGAGAAACGCGTTATCTCCTTTTCATTCTCTCTCTCTCTCTCTCTCTCTCTCATTCTCTCGATTGCAGACAATATTCGGCACGACCGCACGAGAAGAGTCCTGGTCAGCCGTTCTTTCGATGACCGCCCACGGCGATGCCGGGCAAAAATAATATTTCAACGGGAGAAAACCCGAAAGGCGACCTCCGACCGGTTATTATGGCGGAAAGATTCGTTTAAAGCGGCCGTCACGTGACGCAGGCTGTAACCGTTGGCCGGATGCTGAGGACGCTCGAAGTTGGAGCGTAAAGCTTCCTTTCTACCTCTCTCTCTCTCTCTCTCTCTCTCTCTCTCTCTCTCTCTCTCTCTCTATAACAGGATCTGTTATCGGCGCGCAATTTCGCGGGGTTTTAGAATCGATCTCTCACGGAATTAAGTGGCCGTTGAGTCGGCTTAACGATCACGAGTCATGGTACACGGAGCGGAGATAAAATTTCGGTATAGGTGGACGTATACATGCAGGCGAATAAATAAAAAAGAACAAAACTAAACGTTGTAAAAGATCGCTTTTTAAAGGATGAAAGTTGTAAAATCGCGTGAAATATCCACAAACGGTGTACATCGTTTGTTGCAAGATACTAATTTGGCTACCGCCAACATTTAATCTTAACTGCTAATCGTTAACACGTTGAATGCCACGGGGGTCACTGCTGACCTACGTGATCATATTCGTAGAAATATATGATTTAGCCAAATGCCGATACTTATCAATTTTTTATTATTACCATCGTTAATGCAGTGATGCGAAGAAATTAATGCGGTGTAAAACATCTAAAAACTCTAGTAACTTATTTGTTGTAGGTAATATTTCAACATTGCATTTATCGTGTAATAGAAAATCTATTGTGGCGCTACAGGCAAAACCTGTAAAACTGGCGTGGCATTCAACGTATTAAAATAATAAAATTTTGGTGAACTAAGAGAGAGTTACAACAATATCGACGTCAAAATTTCGTACAAAAAATCGCTCGGAAGATCCAATCGACGAGGCACCAAAGAAACTCGCGTTTCACGACATTCTTATGGTGTTGTTTGCGGAACAGACAAGTTTTTCGCTCGACTTATGCCCCCGACGGCCACGCAATTCACAGGGAGAACCTCGACGAAAGTGGCGTCGAGACGGATAAAAATGAAAAACGAGACGATCGAAGTCCGGGGACGACGTTCAAGCGCGTTGACCTGCGAAGAGGGACGGCGAAGGGCGCTGGACGCGCGGCAGGAAGTGGTCAGGTGCGATTCAGCGGGTTCCGCGGCGTCCGGTTGGGAAAACGAGACACTTCCGGGAGACCTGAATGCGCTGGGAAGGGAAACCGGAAGCGTCGGCGGAACGGCTAGGCTGCTTTCGAAACCGAAACCGCGGAACCCCTAACGCGAGAACGGCCAGAAGAATAATCGATAACGTTCGATCGGTATCGAGGGAAGCATCGAACACGCTGTTCTCTCTGCATGGTTATAAAGTTTCACCGTAGCTTAATCGTTGGATCGTTTTTTATAGGTTTACAGTTGAACCGAAACGTTTTACAATTAACTGGGGACATTTTTAACGTGCTTAAGATAATAAATAAAATTGTTTAAAAGCTCTACGCAGTGACACAGGAAATTGACCAAACATGCATATTTTGCTTGGTTACAATTTTTATTTAATTAAAATGTAATGGCTAAAAAATCGTGTCAATCGATTAAAAATTTCAGAAAGTTCGAGGAAGAATATTTCTTACTAAAGCAATTAAACGGTAACTTTGTGATTAAATTTGGCAACGAAACAACGTTACTTACACGTTTGATCAATATCATGGATCACTTTACATACACCTACGCATAAATAATTTAAAAATCGAGGAGCCTCTGGTTTAACGCCTCAAAAGACACGACTCTTCGTTATTAAAGGGTTAATCGTCGTTCGTTCGTAATTGATCGAATTTAAGATAAACATACCTCGTCGAAAGACGATTTCTCAAACAAAAATTGTCCGTCGTTCCGAACTGTTAACACTATTAATTAATCCGATTAACGATGATGAACGATCGCGGACAAATTGCTAAAACATCGTGGTCGCAGTTGAGATCGTCGTCGAGGTTATGGTCACGGGCGATCATCGATGCATGGCCCAGCCGATGGTATAGTTGCGGGAATTCCTTCCCATGCGGCGGAGACGATCTGTGGAAAAAAGTCGCCCATCGATGGCTCCGTGTGAGAACGTGTGCCAAAATCGAGGATCTTTCAGATCCCTGGACTAGCTGAACCGACCGATCGGATGACGAAGGACGTTGCTCTCTTCTTTAAAACAAATTCTGGGGTACCGTTAACCCTTTGACTGCTATGAGCGTTTATACGTGTCTGGCGAAAGTTACTCGCGTGAATTACGGACGCATATATGCGTTTATTAATTTTTACGATCTCCCATTTAAAGCAACTCAATTGCTAATAGAGTACCGTCCAGATAGAGAAGTTCGACCAGGAGTATTTAGCAGTCAAAGGGTTAATTAAGTGTCCGATTGCCTAATGAATAACAGAGTTAATCATATTTTATCAGCTTGTTTTTCTTTAATAAAACGTTAAAGCAGCGTATCATCATGAATATACAGGACACTTTATAATCAAGCGAATAGAAAGATTTCAAAAAGGTAGATCGTAAAAATATTCCGTTGACTCGTGCTGCGATTGTTGACGGATTTTTATGAAAGTTCGCGAAAGAACGTCAGACATGTAGATTTCTCCAGTTTTCATCATGTGAATAATACATGAGAGCAGCATACGGTTCCATATAGAATAGCGATAATAACTGTATGATTATTATAAAAGAATTTGTAAACAGGAAATCTGTTCCTTTCTTCCCTTTCATTTTTGTACCTACATCGTTGCTTCAAGATCACGATTCACCTGGGATGCGAGTTGAAAACGAGTAGCGAGCGGCGCCGCGTAATGAATGATTCATATTTGAGCAGAGACTGTGTTCATCCTCGATCGCGGACGAGACAAACGTACCGTGGACAGAACGAGAGGAAGGGGGCGGGGATCAAAGCGACGCGACGTAGTCAAAGCGCGGCGGATGTAAAAAAAAAAAAAGAAGAAAAACGAGAGGTCCATGGAAAAACGTCGACCGACAGCGCGCACCGGGAGCATCCTTCGAAGGGATAATTCATGGGACGCAATGTCCCCTTTGATTCTGTCCGTTAGTAAAGTTCCAGTAATTAACACAGCCACCGTCCAATGCAAGTTTCCGTCGCGTTTCCGTAGCGGTAAGATTATAACAATGGACGCTTGATCCTTTCGCCACGTTGTCTACTGTCTTTTCGCGTTGAAAGTATTACGGACGAAAAATAGAAGAACAGAAAAGAGTGACGAAGATTCGTCGTTTGAACGATGCGAATAAATGTGAAAGCTACTCGAGTCGGAAAGCAATTTCTTAACGCACCGTTATCTAGCCACGTTTAACACTAGATTTACGAACAATTTCTTGTATATCTTTCTAATATACGTATACTAAGAAATGAGATGTACATCGAACAGAATTCGAAATTGCAGAACTGAGAGGGAAATAGATTTGGGTATATCTGTATCGCTCCGTCGATAAAAGTTAGCGAAAATTGCAAGGAATAATATTAATTGTTCTTGCAAAGTTTGCTCATGAAATCTGAATCCCGTCAAATTGACAGCTCCCGTAAACCTAGTGTTAAGCATCCATTCGATTCGTTTCAATTCGAGAATCTTATCAAGATTCCACCTCCTCGTTGAGTAAGCTTTTTCAGCTTCCGGTGGCTAGACCTCAGCGACATGACGTAAGGAATAAGGTATACATCGAACAGAATTCGAAATTGCAGAACTGAGAGGGAAATAGATTTGGGTATATTTGTATCGCTCCGTCCATAAAAGTTAGCGAAAATTACTAGGAATAATATTAATTGTTCTTGCAAAGTTTGCTCATGAAATCTGAATCCCGTCAAATTGACAGCTCCCGTAAACTTAGTGTTAAGCATCCATTCGATTCGTTTCAATTCGAGAATCTTATCGAGATTCCTCCTCCTCGTTGAGTAAGCTTCTTCGGCTTCCGATGATTAGACCTCAGTGACATGGCGTAAGGAATAAGGTATACATCGAACAAAATTCGAAATTGCAGAACTGAGAGGGAAATAGATTTGGGTATATTTGTATCGCTCCATCAATAAAAAGTTAGCGAAAATTGCTAGGAGCATTAGCAATTATTTTTGCAAATTTTGCTCATGAAGTTCGAAACCCGTCAAATTGACGAATAACGCGGGTAAACCTAATGTTAAGATTTCTTCGTGGCCGCACGAAAACTTGAAATTCTCGTTGCACGTTGCTTGAAAATCGGTTCCTCGCTAGTGTAAATCGGCAAACAAATTACGACTCCACCGGAAATTACTATCGGGAAAGGTGCAGCACGGCGAGCGGATTTTTAACGCGTCGCCGTCGTTTTCGTTGATCCTGATAAACGAAAAACGGTTCCTCTGCGTCGACGGCAAATCGATTCTGTCGAAAACCGACGCGTTATTATACGGAATATTGTTTAACGCGCAAACACCGCTCGGTCTTTATGCAACGAGCGTTGGGAGCAATGATTAACATACAGCGACCGTGTGGATTTTAACCCCTTGACATACAAATAAAACGGAATTCGATGCGTCCGAAAAATGCTATTTAATTCGGCTTAACCGAACAGTTATGTACAGGCTTGAAAACAGAACAATTTATTTGGAAATTTGCATTGCTGTATGACATTTAATCAGGTTGATAAATTAAGTAACATTGTAAAATAATAAATTAGTAGTTCTGTGAAATATGAAACATTTCAAAACATTTTGGGATATATAGACAGTTCTTGACGTCTCGGAGACGTTGAAATCTACAATGGCACATGAAACGAATGACGTTTCCAAGACGTTATTGTATGTCAAAGGATTAAGGTCGACGTTTTGCATTTACGATAATTGTTCGAGTTGGTACACGATAATAATTATTCGTACGATATCTGACATCGCACAATGTTTTCGTTTTTGTTTTTAATTTAAGTAGCATTGGTATAGTCTCCATGTGCGTTATAATCGATGCGATCAACGAATAAAGTGTACAAATTGTCGTAGAAGACAGTGCATCAAAATAGAAATCTGTAGTTACTTGCGTTCGATTTTTAAGTTGGAAGTATACAGTATTAAGAAAGAACATGTAACGCGACGTCGCATAATTTACAACGAATCAGAATTCAGAAGGTTTATTAATCAAATTTGTCGTCAGTAAAATTGTTAAAATTGTATTTGTCATATTGCCTTGCAATCGATGCACATCGCGGGGGAAATTACGACGTCCCGGGAGGATTTCGACTAAACCTCGGATAATGACAATGTCAATATGCGAATAACATTGATATTTGATGTTTGAATAGCAAACTGCGGTCCACGTATTATTTTTACAAATATCGTTTCGATTTTACACCGGTGCAAATGGAACTGACGCATTTCATAAATAAACTGCTTGACGTTCAGCGACGATAAACGATACATCAGTTTTCAGTCGAGAGAAAATCTTGTCTCGTCATCCAGCGATCTCTCGAGTTTTGCTTACGAAATGTCTACATTACGAATTGCTAAGTAACTTCTTATTCAAATTCTTCTTAAATTTTGCCTTAATGCATTTTATCCATCGTTCAGACACCGGCAATTTCTACGTGAAAAACAACATATCACTCAATAGATTTATTACTGATATCAACAACCATTGTACCGAACTAGATTTCTTTAACTCTTTTTCTACTTTTAAATGAAGCGTTCATCAACTGATAACCTCCTATGACTAATCTGTATTGCTTGTATGTATATATCAATGGGTTTATTTTGACCCGTATATATATAATAATAACAATAATAATAATATAATAATAATAATAATAATAATAGTAGTAATAGTAGTAGTAGTAGTAGTGATAATAATAATAATAATAATTACAATACTACTAATAATAATAATAATAACTTCGAAACATTTTGCGAAAATTTCTTAATTTTCTAAAATGCAATAAGAGTTCGTTACCAATTTTCAACAGCGAATTTCATCAAATTAATTAAAAGCGTTTGAAAATCGTTGTTCAACATGAAACAGAACAATTTTTCCATCGATTCAAGGGAACATTTCCGTTCTATTTTCTAACGGAGTCACGATAAAAGGGATACTGGTCGCGTACGAATGAAAAGGAGGGCCATTTTTTCTCCACAAATCATGAGAAATCACGAACGAACACCGTATGGAAAACTTTCGGCAGAAATCAGATTTATTGGCGCGCCGTACGCTCTTTTTTCCTGTTTTTTTTTTTCCACGGAATAGGAGCGGCTGCGTCTGCCAGCGGAAAATAAATGAAACGCGGCCACAAAAAGTTTCGCGATCAGAACGACGGCGTGCCGAATGTATGTTAGTCAAAAAGTATTTCGAGTATCGATCGACCGTCGAAACAACAGGACAAAACGATTATTTCCTTTTTTTCGTTAACGTTTAATGTCACAAAACTTGCAAAGCTATTATAAAAAATTACTCCGCATAACAACTGTACCCATCCCGTATATTTCACATTTCTCACTTGGATCGCTTGAAAATTTGCTCCCCTGTATATGTAGACCATACGTCAACGTGAAAAACGATGGCGACACCTATTCCCATAGACAGTCCACCAACTTTCGATCAGAACAGCAAACAACCGAAAGCCATCCACGAAAAACTTATGCAAATTTCTCCTTTCGAATAGATTCCATGATTCGAATCAGCTTTGAAGCGGTCCAAAAGCTAAGTTTTAATTCCTTTAGGCCAGACAGTCGAGTCTTCTGTACCCAGGTCAAATGAATCAATTAAAAGTGCAACGCTGCCAACCTCGTTCCTAATTACTCGTTAACCCTACAGCAGAAAGCAACCCCAGCCAGGTGGTTGACAGTTCCCCCTGCCCCGCTAAAACAGAATCAAAGAACGAATCGTAAAATCCTCAAGCACCGTTCACCGTTTACCTAACGACTGGCCCTGGGATTCCCTCGTAAAAATGCGGGTCTCGCGAGATGACATTCTATTAGCGGGCGTTCGTCGACGAAGCTGCTTGCCGGTGTCGTTCCGCGCGGTCGAAACTGCGCGAGTAATGATAAAAGGGGGTTGGCGAGGCGAGGGGTCGCGAGTTCGGAATCGGGGCTCGCAAGACGGGCGAGGAAAGGCTCGTTTCACGGGACATTAAATTCCAACGGGTGGTGGCCGGTCGCCATCGAGCCGGGGAATATATATATTCTTAAAAGGTTGTTGCATCAGAGAGAAACGAACGATGAAAACGGACGAAGAGAAAATAGCGAGAGGGTCGGGTGGGGAGGGGGACGACCGATCGAGGCTTCTCCTCGAGAAGGATGAAACCTAGTGACGTGTCAATCGAGTGTGAAACGCTCGGCTCTGTGATTCCAGAACTTTTCTCTTCTCGTTTCCATTACGTCACAGGGAACGTCCACGAATGTTCCAGCGACGATCGACGTCTGCGAAGCGTGGCCCGTCGATTTCGTTCCAACTGACGGCTGTTTGTGACCGATTTCTCTGGCGAAAAACGGTCCCTTCATTGGCCGTCATTGGCTCCGACTTGACGTTCGGAGATCGAGGGGGATTTTAAACGTTCGTTTGATTATTTTCGAGGGAAGGAGTCACTGAAGTTCTTGAAGGCGAAAACACGAAGGACGTGGAAAATTAGCGGAGGATTTTTATGACGATGGATTGACATAGATTTTCTAAGCATTTTATAGGGTTTGCGGAAATCAATGCTAATTGTGTAAGGATTAGTTAAAAATTCTAATTCCAGTGAATTAAAGAAAAAAAAATTATGTTAATCTGTCAGATCGTATACGTAGGAAGAGCAAAACAAACTATCATAATTTTCAACTCACTTGCTGACTTAAACTTTTTCAATTTATCCTCAGATAGATATAAGACTGAGGCAACCAGATTGCTAGAGGCTACAAATCTTCGGTTATAAGCACTGCAATACCTCGCAGTCTTCTTTTACGTTCTTATGATGTAAAACAATGTATCCTCCTGCGTAAGCTTGTACGTAATCGTGCTTTCATTTTTTAATTATTTTTACTTTTACCGTGTTACTACTTCATAAAGGATGTTTACCCGTCAAATAAATGAATAAATAAAAAAATAAATAATTTTAAGTACCTCTAAAGAATATCTCTCTTAGAAGATTACATTTCTCTGAATACGACAGACTCCAGAAAAAAGCTCAAAAATCCGCATCGAGATCGAATTGTTCCGATTAATATACATAATTTGTCGAACGATGAACCGCCCCTGTCTCACCGCCGAACTCATTGAATTCACGAGACTAGCGAATTCTACGTTTCGAAGTTCGAGAGCCTGGGAGAGCTCAAGCAGCAGGAAGTTACAAGGGTTTCAATTTGTACCATTCAAATCCAGACAATGCTCCCTTCCCTTACGATTAATCTAGTGTGGCGTCAAGATCGATCGATGAGCTCTTTCTCGTTCACAGCCTGGGTTAAGTCCGATCATCGACACACTAGCCCCAATTACTCTCCTCGGCGGATTGCACGTCGATCGTGGAAAGCTTCCCCCGTTCGAGACCGGGATGAAGAAAAGTGATGGAGCGCCGGGATTAGCGATTCCATCTTAAAGACGTTTTAATGGTTACACAATTCATTTTCCTCGCGGGGAAAAAGTGAACTGAATAATTGTACCACGCGGTTGAATATTCAGACCGAGCGCTGTGTCGAGCGCTGCAAGTAGTGCAAAGTATAATTCGTCCGACTCGGGTGTACTACTTCGATTGAATTTCTATTGGACGCAATAGAAACGTGAATTAAGAATAGTGTGTAATACACGGTATAATACTTCAGTATGGATAATTTCTATATTAAACTACAATTTAATCTTACATTTAATATATATTAATAACCTTTTATTAACTTTTTTCAAATTTTCTATACTTCTTTTAAACGTTATATCCTATCTACAATGTCCGTTCGCTATTCTCCTTAGATTAAGATTTTTCTTACTACCATTTTTGTTACTATTATTATTAATACTTTAATTACTACCTTTATTATTATTATTATTTTCGTTTTCTTTTTATATATTTTTTCTTTTTTGTACTCGTGTAATTTCATCTCAATCTCTATATAACAATGGGTCCTCCCATAAACAAATTTTATTTTATTTTTTATTTATAACAGATATCAATACGTAGCATTCGATACAATAGAGTAGTTAACTCTAGTTAACCACAAAATAACAATACTTCACCGTCTTGCGTCTGACAAACATTACGTTGTTTCAAACATTCTTTCCATTTTCGTTATCTCACATCAAACTCGTGAAGCCTCAATTTATCGGTATACCTACGCCTTATACTTTATACGCCTAAACGAATAAAGTCCAAAGTTAAAAGTAACGAAGTCAAGGGTGCAAATTACGGAAAGAACCGTGGAACGATCCAATAGTTAACCCTAACACATCATACCGTTAATCAATTTGAAAAAATTGACTTTTCACACAAAGGGTTGCGCGAATCATTGCACACAGCTCGAAGACAATCGAATAAGAGGGAAAGGTGCGTCCCCCGGTTATGTGCACCAAAAAACGCGGACGGATCGATCGTCGTCCGGTTTACGTAAACGTATTGACGTCACGTGGCCGCGTTATCCGATTGAGGCATTGCAGCAGCGTCGTTACGTAACCGGCGCGAGCAGAACGCGGAGTTCCACGACGACAGGATCGTTAATAACCCCGCCATTACGGCTTTTGCCGCGATATACGACCCCCTGCGGGGGCCCCTCGCGCGCTCCCTATTTTACGGCGAATTAATTATCAACGCGAAGCGCGAGCTGCTGCCTGGCTCTGTTGTGCGAAACGGAGACGACGACAATGCCAGCTTCACGGCCCGGCCGAATGAAATTGCATGGGAAGCGCGATAGAATTACGGGGCCCCTATGATCGTCACCTAGATAAATAATTTCCCCCTGTTCCTGTACGGGTCGGAGAGATTTCAGGTGCCGCGCGAGAATTCGAGATTCTGCGAACCTTCGCGAGTAGATCAATGTTCATGGAATGGTGGAAGATGTGAATTTGTATCTTTTTTTGTTTTTCATGGAGTGATAAGATGGGAAAGACAGAACTTTAACCCTTAGCACTCTGTTGATTTCGCTGCGGAGACATTTTGTATTTATTAGGTTGGAGGGAAAGTTCTGTCGTATTTTCCGTTTCCGTTAATTCATGTAGAACCCAAACACTTTGCTTTAACACAAACCCAAGAGATTTAATGTGATCTCCAACAGCTGTATAATGAATGCCAAACTCTTCTGCAATTTCTCGACTTGTTAAATATTTTTAAATATTCGTTTCGCTTTAATATCAAATAATTTCTGCAACGTATTAGTGTGCTAAATTTATCGTATTCATTAGCGAATCGCTAACACTGTTCCGTTGAATGCTCGAGCTGTGTGCGTAGGGAAGGATACGTTGGCGTCGGTTGTTCCGCGATTGAAATATATCTAATTCCATGCGACATCTAAAGTGTTCCTGACACCGAACAGGAAACTGAAACATAACGTTCTGCCACGGTGTAGGAAGTTTCAACAAGCCAGACAAGTTCCCAAGTTGAACAAAGAAACGACCTGCAGGGATATCTAACAATAGCAACGCGATAACTGCGCTTAGATTGTCTTTCTCCGTGAATCCGGTTTATTTCGCTATTCAACACTCGCGCGAACAATTCGGCTATTTATATCACGATCATTATCAGCGAATCGTTAACGTTTATAATCGTTTAACGAAAAATCATCAGAATTGAAATTAATTTAAATCATATCGTGTTTCGATCAATGATCAAAAATGAATTCAAAGAAAAATACAACAAAATTAATTTATGACACTAACTTGGTACACGATAACATACAGTGGCAGACATAACTTTAAGACGAGAGGGCAATATAAAACATAATACTATGGTTCGTAAATATTGTTTATATATACATTTTTATCGTTACTAAAGTAAAGTATTATTTATTATTGACAAAGTATACAAAATTCGTTTATTTTGGTATCTCTTATAAATCAATTAATTTGTTTTCGCTAACCCTTCGGTCTTAAACTTTTGTCCCCTACTGTAGCAGTAAAAATAAAAACAAAACAAACTTTTAATCCTAAAGAAATACTGCACCATCCTTGAACCACGAAAAAAGACCGAATAATTAACCGCGAACATTTTGACAGAAATTTTATATAATATGACACCATAGAAGTATCAGGGACGTTTAATATTCGATGAAAAGCGCGACAATTTAATAGGCGAAACAATAGCCTACCTACCAGCAGCGCGAATATCGGGTAGTCGAAGGGATTGTGAACAGAGAGGAAACGAGGAATTTCCGAAAACTATGAAATTTCTCGAGATGAATATGCACGGGTTGATAGAGAAATTGACTTTAATATCCAGCGCAAAATTCGTTTTCGAATCGAAACAGAAAAAGCGAGAAGGACAAAGAGAAAGAAAAAGCAAAAGAGATGTATAGGTGCGTGCACACGGAGGGAGGAAAAAAAGAAGAAACGGAGACCGTATCGACGATAACGTAGGATCCAAAACAGATGAGACGAAATGGTCAACGATCCCTGACGGAGGACAAAAACCGGTGGAAAAGCGAGGGAGAAAAACGAGGAGAGGGTGCACGAAGGAAAAACCGAGAGCGGGCCGACTGGGAAAAGTAATTGAAGCTTCAATTGCCGTATAAATTGGCTCGAATTTCTATCGCGGGTCCTTTCGTTTCCATCATTTCTACACCGAATCCCCGGCGTTTATTCGCCATTTTCGCGGGACAAAGTAGCGTGGCTGGCGTCAATCACGGCGTAAATCTGGAAAAATTCCAGTTTCGCGAGTCTTTGTTATCGTGAGACGAGCACTGGCGACCGTAATCGTTCGAACAATACGACTTATCGGCTACGTTCAACCCTTTCGTCCCGAACGGTACACGTACAGTGGCTCCAAAAAGTATTCGTACCACTATGTCACAAATAAATTCGTTTAACCCTGAAAATCTGAATCTGACAGAAGTGTTTGATAAAACTTTGTGGATATGTAGATCGTAATAGTATACGCATGAATTAATCTCTTCTTTTCATCTAAATGCCATTTTAAAGGGGTGAAACCAGCGTTGAAGTTTCTGAGTTTTCTCTCATTTTTTAAAGATAACTTTGCAATGGTACTTGATGAAGCAAAACCTTTCAAATAGAAAATGTTTAATTTTTAATACCCTATCGCCCTGCCATAAAAAAAGAACACAGAAAAGCTTGTATTCAAAGCGTGAAAAATCGCTGAAACTTTGAGATTCGTTATCAGCCCTCTTAAAAGATATTTTGTATATCTTTTGTATATAATAGTAGTATACGCATGAATTAATCTCTTCTTTTCATCTAAATGCCATTTTAAAGGGGTGAAACCAGCGTTGAAGTTTCTAAGTTTTCTCCCATTTCTTAAAGATAAATTTGCAATGATACTTGATGAAGCAAAACCTTTCGAATAGAAAATCTTTAATTTTTAATACCCTATCGCGCTGCCATAAAAAAAGAACACAGAAAAGCTTGTATTCAAAGCGTGAAAAATCGTTGAAACTTCGAAATTCGTTATCAGCCCTCTTAAAAGATATTTTGCCGCAAAAAAAAATTGCTCCACGTAGAACACACCATGCTCTTTACACGCATAAAGTTTCATTGAAATCAGAATTTCAGAAGTAGACGAATTTCCTTACGATTTAGTTTACGAATACTTTTTGGAGCCACTGTATGCACCAGAACGATTTGAAAATTATACGTGTGTGAAAACGTGTTATTTATAATCAATTTAACATGATAAGCATACTTTGATTATTATTGGGTCAATATTTATATTCGAGGACGAAAGGGTTAACGGATTTCTCCACGATTTTAACGCGTACGCCCGTTTTTATATCGTTGAATGTGTTCGACTGCGACGTTGATCGCCAGCAAACAGTTTCTAACGTTCATTTTATCGACTTATCGATTTCTGATAAATGGTTTACAGTTTATAGGAAATAACTCGGTGAAAATGCGTATAAATTGACGGGGGGCATAACATTTTTGGAGTTCTTGAAATGTTTATTTTATTGACGCATCGATTTCTAATAAACGGTTTATAGGAAATAAACCGTTGAAACTGTTTATGAATTGACGAAGAACGTAACATATTTGGGATAAATATTTATCGATCAAAAGGGAGAATTTTCGAATATAATGTCAATTATAAATATCTTAGATTTATTACGTTTTTTAATGGAACCATATGCTTTCACTCGTGTTCTCACGTGTCGTCATAGCGATCAGCTTCGCGTAAATCGTCGCTAAGATCGGAAATAAGTGCAGGAAATGCGCGGACGAGTATGCAAACAGCCTCGTTGTAATCGTATTCCCATATCGAAAATGATCCTGCACCGGGTTGATTTTAAAACTTAACGGGAAGCAGATATCGATTGCGGGGACAAATTAGTCGTACGACTGAATACAAATGGGTTCATTTGCGTACGAAGGAACAGAGAGTTCAGCGGACAAACGGTGAGCCGAACCCTATTATTATTCTTCCATCCCTTCGCGTCGTCTTTTGCTCTCGCCTGGTTTTCGACTCAAAATCCACTTACAATCGAGTTTACTCACGTGACAAAGAGCCAGGTAAGGGAGATCGACATAAATTTAATTAACTCGCAACGCAAGCACTGTTACTTTGAGTGTGTGTGTGTGTGTGTGTGTGTGTGTATTTGTAAGAGGAAGAAAAGGCGGCGAAGTATTTTAATTTAATACCCTTGTCATCCGATCGTTTGTTCAGTGTCACCTTTAACGTTCTTACTCGTATTAATCACGGTAGATTAGTCACCATTTGACATCAACCTACGTTCTCTCAAGTGCGCATACCGGTTAATAATATATGTACCAAAGAACGTGATTATTTATTAACGTGACACATTTTTAACAATTGTTAAACACTTGGTAACCATCTCTTACGGATCCTTTCTACTGCAAACCAGGGCTACCGGGGTAACCAAATAAACATCTAAATTAATGTTTAATCACAACGGTTGTGTGTAGAAAAGGTGCAGTGAACAACAGACACGCATTAAGGGGCTACATAAATGCATGGTTTTTCACGAACAAAACATATAAACATGTTTAAAGATTGTTTAAAAAATTTTCAAGCCCAACCATTTTTTTTTTTTTTTAAGGTACTTACAACAAACCATTGAATTCGTTGTGTTTCAATGCTTGATTAGGTTAGACTTAAGTATACTCTTTTGAGTAACAAAATATCTGTTTTAAGAATAGATTCAATTTTATTGAAAACAATCTGAAAGATGTGTGTTCGCTTTCTAAATAGACGCTATGTAACCCCTTAAACGGTGAGGTGAAACAAGAAGATAGAGTACAAAAATCAGCCAACGTTGGAAGGTACATTCAAAAAAAGTGTCAGTGCCACACGGATCAAATATTTGTCAAAAATGAAAAATTGTATAAAAAAAGACGTCTGTCATGCAATGCCGACGTTCGATAAAACATAAATACTTTTGTGAGTGACAGAGTACTAGAGAGCCCCCCCCCCCCTATCCTGAAAAAAAGGAATCGTGCTTCCACGTTGCGGTGGAAAAATATCAAAAATTTGTAAAATTAGAATGTGATCAAATTTTCTGCACACGTACAATTTGCAGCTTGTAAATTACTAGAGGGTTCAGAACGTTTTGAGTCAATTCAAACCTGAATTCATCTAAAATTTCGAACAGCTTTAAATATTGAGTGTTTGTTGCAAATTTTTGAAACCTTCAAAAACACAATTGTTTGGATAAATCTTGAAAGAGCTCAAAGATCGTAGTTTTTCGAACAGGCAAAGATTACTCTATTATCCCGAGGAGGAATAATCAAGTAATGGAACAATTTAATAAACGCTTTAGGAAATTATACGATTAATTCAAACTTGTCGTTACAATGTTTAAAGTTCATAGCTTTCACTGAATAAAGAAGTTTTTAAATATTTAAGACCTTGAAACTCCAAACGCGTTGTCAAGAATTAAAAATTTCCCAAACGCTTTGCGGCACTCGTAAACATGAAAAAGTTCAGAAGATTCGAAATCAACGGAACTCGAAAGTTCCTTGAACTTTCAAGATTCCCAAACTTCTCCAAGTCTATGATTTCGAAGCTCGAAAAATCTCCAAACTTTTCCAAATAGAGGATCTAAACTCAAAGCTAAACTACCCCCTAACACAGCCTTTATGAACTCTAAAGATTTCTCCGTTCACAAAACCAAATCAAAGAATCCGAGCTTCTCAAAAGATCCTCCGTAACTTCCAAACTCTCGTTAAAAAGCTACGACCGTTCCAAAAACGTGCAACACGCGCCTTCAATAGGTAGTTTCAACCCCTTAAGAACTGAAATTAGAGATGCCTCGTATAACGCAAGTATTAACGATTTCTATAAAATTGAAAAATATTTTGAAGTGCCCCAGAATATTTATTCGCAAAAATTCTCACGTTAACTCTCATAACCACCCTTAAATCAACCCCTTGCCTATAAAACTCTTCTGATGCTTTTTATCATACGTAACACTGTTTGTCATACATAATTTATATTCAACAACCCTCCATCCCATAAATTGAAACGAAAGACAAAATTCAAGGTAAAATCAAACGAACTGTAACCCTTCTCTGCGAATCAAAGTATTAACCCTTTGTACCCAAGAGGCGACCGTGGGCCACCAAGTAACACTTTCGAAAATCTTCAAACACCAAGGGTTGTACAGGCGTACATGTAAATTTTAGTATATTATTTAACTAACTTAAATGAATTTTCAATTTCTACTTGATACAGTAGCGGACAAAAGTTTAAGACCAAAGGATCAAAGAAATAACAGTATGAATAAAATTTGTATTCCATGCTAATCAATAAATAGTGTTCTACCATAATGACGATAAAAATGAACAGATAAACAATATTTGCGAACCATAAAATTATGTTTTACATTATTCTGTCGTCTTAAATTTTTGCCCGCTACTGTGTATGCAAATCGTAGTAGGTATTTTGCGCTATAAAATTTTCAAAGTCTATTCTATGTAATTGGGCGATTAAAAAAGTTACCTCACGAGTCCAAAAGGCTAAAGGAACCCAAATGCAAAAGTTTAAATTCGCCCGCAAAACCTCGTCAACCATTCATTCCTACGAGTCTGATTCCCAACAAAATCGGTCGCGTAAGTCGTGAAAGCGACACAAAACGTTCCGGAAAGCCCTTTTACGAACAAAATCACCCGACGACCACGTTCGAGACGGACTAATCACGAGGAAAAGCTCGCAAACTGTTGTGGGCCAGGGGGCGCTCGCTCATTAGCAGGCTTGGCGCGTTTGCAAGCCCTTCCTCCGCCGAATGCCTGCCGGAAAGCGTGTATCAGGCGCGAGCAGCTTTAAAAAAGTCACGGTGGATAGGTTTAAGCCCGCTATTATGCGGAGTGTAACACGTGGGCCGGGGCGTTCGTGGATGGCGCGATACAAGCTGCATGTAGTTAACCAGTCGTTGCTGGCGCACGGTGCAATCTCGAGATCGACCAGGCAACTTGGGAGCACGCACGCCGATAAAAACCGGCCTCTCGCGCACCGTGATATACGTGCACGCGCGAGGCAAAATATTTTCGTTCCCTGTGCTATCGCGGCCGAGCTTTTCGGTCGACACCGACTAAAGGTCAATTTATATCCCCTTGCGCTCGAGAGGTGACTCGTGGTCATCCAATAATACTAATTTCAAACTGACTTTTCAAGCGTAACGTATTTAACACTATTCCCACCGACACTTCACGTATACCTATTCCTACCGCGGCGTTCCCACGTAAGACAGACTACAAATTCTTCTTAGAATATAAACAATGAAAACAAAAGTGAATATTGAAAAAATGTATTTTATACGTATATTTGAGGAAAAGTCTAAAGTTTAAAGGCGATTCAATTGCGTTGTACATATGAAATTCTAATAAAAATTATAAGAACGGTCATGGTAGGAATTGTGTTAACACTAGGTTTACGGGACCCAACAACTTGGCGAGTTTCGGAGTAAAATTTGCAAAAATAATTACTATTATTCCTAGCAACTTTTGCTGAGTTTCATTGATGGAACGACACAAATATAACCAAATCTATTTCCCTTTCGGTTCTGTAATTTCAAATTCTTTCCTGACGTATACCTATCCCTTAATATATGAATATTAGAAATAGATATACAAGAAATGTCCGTAAATCTAATGTTAATAAGATATATAACGTATTTAATAAGATTCACTCGTTGGATTTCATTTGGTTTAGTTAAGCAATATACTAAAATTTACTTACGCGACTGTTTAACGCTTGGAGTTTGAAAATTTGCAAAATTACCATTTGGTGACTGACAATCACCTTTCGAGTGCAAAGGGATATTATCCGTTTGGACAGGTTCTGACTCGAACAAAAAGATATTATTCACTCGAACAACGTTATGCAGAGAAAAGAACTGTATGTTTTAGCGTTTCAACAACTGGATTCGTTGGAACGTGTTTCAACGGATATTATAGATTGAGCTTAACCCTTTGACCGCTACGGATGCGTATATGCGTCTGACGAAAGCTGCTCGCGGGGATAATGAACGCATATATGCGTTTCTGAATTTTTCCACACTCCCATTTAGAGCAACACAATTGCTAATAGAAAACCGTCCACGTGGAAAACTTCGACCGGGAGTATTTAGCAGTCAAAGGGTTAATAATTACGCGTACGTATAAGCGCACGTGTATATAGAGCCAGCGGATCGTACCTTCAACCCTTGAACCGTCGCGAGAGAAAATGTGGGGTGCAGAAGGGATATGTAGAAGTGAGAAAATTCGAGAAATACTTCAAAAAGGGATGTTTCGTTACTTGTCTCGTTCGTTTGTGGGTCTACCAAACTAACATTAAACTGTCAACACGTTTCACGTGTTCTTTTTCTTTATTATTCCACATTTATTTGTTTTAACAGAGAAACAGACTGCATGCACTTCGCGTATCCCTGAAAAATCTGAAAACGACAACTTCTAAGTTCACACATACCATCATTCCTGTGTACTACCACTGTTACGCTATACTTACGCTTTCGCGGAACGCATTGCACACCTTACGGTAAACTTAAGACACCACAACCCCGTATCCAAACTTATTGTTCAGACTCTGTACCCGCTGCACGATACACACAATTTGATTCGTTTTTATCCAACACCAAAAATCGGACGTCATCGAAGGGATCATAAACGGGAGACAGGATCCACGGGACGACAGGCCGTATCGAACGGAGAATTAGGGTAATTGATTTAAGGGTTGAAGTTCGGATCGCTGGTCACATTGCCGGGGAAATTATTGCTAGGGAGGTCGCACATGATCGAGGTAAACAAACGGGGTACGACATAGCGTGTATGTCAGAACGGTTTATTTGCGGTTTCATTTGCGCCAAAGTACAGATACGTCATGCAAAACGAACAGTATGTACAGCGTGGACGTGCTCGGCCTCCGACGAGGCAGAGGATCGATACGCAAAGCGGAGAGAATTAAACGGAAGAAATAAAACGAATAAAAAAAAAAAAAAATACCCGCAAAAAAGAAAAAATAATATGATCGAAAAGAAACGTGGAAGAAACAACCATCCCATCTGGTTGATTCCGTTATACCCGTTATCCTCTGACGAATTTAGAACGGTGGAACGTGTGTTGCCGTGACAACAATAAATTGAAGTCGGGACAGAAACGCCGGAGAACGACAACGTTTATTCTTCGACACATATTGACAGAGGCATAATAGTAATATATTAATACATAAAATGGAAAAAAGCTTCGCCAAGAACGTCCTCTTGTCGATCGTTACACGATGCGAAACAAATCATTTGCGTTGAACGCTGCGAGCGATGCATGATAGTAAGTAGTGTTTTGTATTCTTTTTTTTCTTTTTCTTCGTGTATACATATATATACATATATAACTTATACGTATATGTATATATGCGTGTACGTATGTATAATATATTACGGTAAATAAATATATAATATATGTACAAATAATACCTAGGCGAACGCCACTTCGCGTTATGATGTCGCCACCCCGAGCCGGGACTGCCGTACTGCAACAGACACCCGAAACACTGTCATCATATGCATTCAGCATTACGAGAAATGAAAATATCTTCACCGATTGGTTGTGGGTCGGTGAAGGTAATGCGAGTATTGTCAGTCAGGCGAAAACGACACTCTTTTCTGCGTCAGGGGTTGAAACGTTTTCGAAGGATTTTCTTACGACCAACAACGATTCAATGTTACAGGGTGTTCTATACTGAAGTGAATGATTCTTCGTGAAAGAAAGATATTTAATTATACTTTTCGTTGCAATTTGTCAACTCTTTATTCTGATTCGATAAAACGCTTTAGTTCGAATTAGAAATTCTTTGGAAATCCTCGATCGAATTGAAAATATACTATATTTGTATTTGCTTACGATAATTATATTTCGTATAGGTATTAAAAAGTTGATAGAAAGTAAAAAGAAACCCTATTTAAACGTTTGCTGGAATAAAAATTCAATTTCAACGTGCTTTTGTCACGGAGGATCATTACCCCCATTAGAAATTGAATAATTGAGTCAAAAATCATTTCAACCCCTGCTCTATGCAAGATCCTACCCCATCGTACACGTTGCAAAGAGAATGCGTCGAAAATTCTTGTTAACAACGCGTAATACTAAAAGTATTCTGCTTCCGCTGCGGAAAGGGAGGCTCTCCCTTTCCAATCAATTATCGCAACTTCCGGCACGCGATGAGTGCGACAACGCGTTGCGCGATTAAAACGGTCGAAAGTTTGAGAGGAACGTGTCCCTGGCCCCGTTCGAAACGTAATCCGGCCGCGAAAATTGCGATTTCCACGCGGGTCAGGAATAACCAAGCGGCGACATAAAATATATCCGAGCGTGTTCTTGGCCACGGGAGCCCGTCGCTTTTTAATCCTTTCGCTTCGAGCGCCGCATATATGCGGCATCCATTCGACGACCTGTGGGCACGAGCACCGGATATGTGCAGCATCCAAATGTATTTTGTATTTTAATAATTTTGTATTTTTGATAATTTTACATTTTAACCCTTTACACTCGAAAGCTGACTCTTACTCGTCTGATACTAATTTCAAACATTTTCAAATTCGAAATATTTATTAAAATTCGCCTATATTAAACGTCATTTAGTTTAGTTTAGTTAAATGATATCCTAAAATTTACATATATGATTGTGTAACCTCTGAGTCTGACTAATAAACGAACTAACTAAAGTCTGAAAATTTGCGAAATTATTATTTGGTGACTAACGCCTCCCGAGCGCAAAGGGTTATTAATTTTGTATTTTAATAATTTTGTAAGTTTTTTCATATTAAAAATGTAAATTATACTTGTTATATTAGAGCAACGATTGTTTTATTAAGCACAGTTGGGATTTAAGGCTTAGAAAAACGTATATGTAGAAACCACGAGCACTGTGCATATTTCTGACAGAAGTTTCCGTTCAATGACGGTACTTTTGCGAACTGGACTGCCGTGGCGAAAGGGTTAATTGTTTCCCCGCTCGACCGAAATCAAAAACTCTCTCTCTCTCTTTCTCTCTATCGCGAAAATTGCTGCCGGTTTTTCAATTAAAAATTCGCAAATATTCACATGGAGCCTGTGAACAGGTCGTTCGAATTTTGTCAGGACATTAAAAACGCGTTCCAATGTCCCTTAGGATCATCCCTCTCCCTGCAACGTTTCGATGGGGTTTGAACCTATGAAACGAGGGTTGAACCGAAGAATTTTGCGACGCTTCGCATCTTTTCTTTTGCGTTTTAACGCGTGGCATTGTGGAATGTATTTTTTCAGTTACTGTAATGATATAAGTGTGCACAATTTGAATTTTACTTGCGAAAGAAAAGAAAGGTATATAAAGTGCTGGATTTTCTGAGCGCTAAACAATTGAATGTGAATTTTTATACAAATAATTTAATACTGACGCGACAAATCTTGCGCTGCAGAATATATGAAAAACACTCAATTTATCTCGAAAGCGCAAAATTCTTTTTTCACAGTTCAACCCCCTCGCGATATCGATGGAGCTCCTTTACAGCAATCTCTTCGAAATGTTCGCTGTCAAATGCAAACTGGAAACGAAGCTACGCGAATAGTGTATCACACGGTAATTCCATGCAAATATCATACGTGTGCAAAGGAGCTCCAGGAAACGATCTCAAATACTCGATATGTTAGTTAGATACAGAGAGAAATTAAAAAAAAAAGAGGAAAACAAGTGGTCCAGAAACAGAACTGCAAACAAGAAAGTCGTGTTAATCGAGGACGTGGCACCGTGCCTGTTATTGTTTACAACTAAAAGAAGAAAACAGATTAACGTGGGAGGACACACACGTCGATGCACGTCACATTTTCGAAAACGCTGTGAAACAGGAACGAAGGAGAGGTCGGGGGAGGGAGGGTTGCTGTTACGTGGAAACACGCACACGTCACAACGATCTTTCAGCCCGATAATAACGCGTCGATGACGTGTTATGACGGTCCGTTGGAAATTTGAACGGCGTGCGAACGTCGAACACGTTTGCCATAGGGGCTGCTGCTGCTGCTCGACATCCGTTTGACGTTTAAAGCGTTAAATTCGGCTAATCGTGAAAATCGTTCGGTCACCGCGAGCCCAGTTTGTTCCCGCGAACGGCCACCAGGAAAACGAAATAAGCTTTCCCCCGCCAATCGATTGGATTTGGCGGAGGATTTAGTAATTCGCGCGTGTAAATTAGAACACGTTGAAATCATTCGGATTTTCACGACTGCTTCGATCGCACGAACGTTCACAGCGAATGGATTAGTATTTCTCGCGAACGAAGTTACGTTTCTGGCGAATGGAATTGTAATACCTGAAACGATACTTCAACCTTTTTTGGGGACACTCGTCATTTTTTTCTAAGCCCGCGTGTTGCGAGTGTTATACGGAAGCAAACACAGTAGCGGACAAAAGTTCAAGACCAAAGAGTGAACGAAATTAAATTAACTAATTTGTAAGGAATACCGTGATAAACAAAATTTGCATTCTGTGCAAATCGGTAAATAGTGTTCTACCATAATAACAATAAAAATTAATTTACAAACGATATTTGCAGACCATAAAACTATATGCTCTACATTGATCTCTCGTTTTAAACTTTTGTCCGTTATTGCACTTAAAAATAATATGTATTATTTTTTTCTAGTTTTTTCTTTTTGTTTCATTTAAAATGAAATAATGAGCAATTGAATCACTTTCACTTAACTTTAAAGATGTCCCTGAAAAGGTTGAAAATACCTTTTTTCATTAGTTTGCAATTATTAGTTCTAGCTGTTAATATTAATTAACTCTTCACTGTCCTACGTCACTTTCGATAAATAACCAAGTTACTTCGATGTAAAGATTGTATAATAAATTTAAATAGTCTACATACCAAAAATAAAAATATAATCAGTTTTTTAAATTGTACAAAGATGAATAGGAGCGTGAAGGATTAATGAGTTTTATGCGAGTTAAGAACTTTTCATCGTTTTCTGAGTAAATAGTTAACCCCTTGCGCAATCAAAGAATTCTCCATGGGTAACTCTCATGTAGTTCGGTATTAATTCAAATTTGCATTTAAATTTTTTTTATAAATCCACAGTTACACACCCGCATATCTAAAATTTCTGACGACACCGTTTTTCGGAAACTAATTTTTTTACCGTATCGCATTTAATTAAATTAAAGGACGCCACAAAGGGTGGATTCCGGCAGAAGGAAAAAAAATTCCACCTACGTTCCACAATTTTGTAAAATCGAAAATCATGCTTCAGCGCAGCAACATTTCAACGCGTCAGAATTTCCATTGATCTCCTGCAGTATGAATATGACCAATTTTTTTTCATGAAACTACGTCAGCGAACAAAATGTAACCGATCCCTGGATACTAAAAATATTCAAATCGATAACTTCATTTGATTAAAAATTTCAGCGACTATAAATTTAAAGCAAATAAAAAAATAAATATAACATCACAATCACAAAATAGATTTCTCGTTCATATAAATTACATTTATTTCAAGTTGCAAAACTAAATCTTTATTGCAAACCAATCTAATTACCAAATTAACTACACGTTGTGTTTCTAGACAGATCTATCAATAAAACAAATGAAACGAATAAAAAATAAAATTGTTCAACTTTACATTACGTGGATTAATAATACTCGCTCAATTCGTCCCTGTAACCTAACTTTCTCAGAACGGTCCTCGAAACGAGTCGCCAAAATCGATAGGTTCGTTGAAAAGCAAAGGGTTAACAATAACACGGAAGGAAACAGCGAAGAAAGAAACCGCGGGAAAAGTTCTAGTTCTCGCATTTAGGCAAAAAACAATGTCCCGCGGGTAAGTGGGAAAGTTATTCGCGTGACAAGAAGAAATTACTCCCATATTCGTACGCAAACAGCTAATCTGAACTGCAAAGCGGCGATCTGGCTACGAACTTTCCACCGAACGACCGGCTAATTGAGTTGTACCCCCGCGCTAGGGAAAAACTTTATCGGGAGCAGTTCGCGGTTGATCCAACGGAGCAGTTTCAACGCGATCCAACCCTAGCCTGCTATGTAACACCGGTGTGCGAGGTAGTTACATTAACGTTGGAGCACACTAACCGGTCGAAAGTACGAGACCACCAGCCTTTTAGCGAAAGCGCTAAAACGTTTCGGCGAAATTTAAAGAAAGTAATTTTAAGAGAAGGTGGGATTACGCGGGCATAACACATTTATAATTGTTGAGGCAAAGTTTAAGAAAAGTAATTTTAAGAGACGGTGTGATTATGCAAGCAGAACCCATTTATAATTGTTGAGGCAAAATTTTGAAGCTTTTCAGTAGAAATTTTAACTGCTGCGAATTATAATCTTACATTATTATATTTGAACTTCTCGAGAGGGTGGATTGTAATTCTTGACAGACAAACTATCAAAAATGTTAATCCCCAAGATTATCGAATATTCCTCTCTACTATATATTACTCTTAATCAGAGTAAAAATGTATCGTCGTGCATTTAACAAATTTAATTTTTATAAACAAACGGTCTCCTACTTTTGACGTATAACACGTATCTAGTGATGGGATCGCTGTATCTGTATTGTAAGTGCTTGGACTTGAACAACCATATAAATACGAAAATATACTTCTGCATTATTACATAAATCCCCGCTTTATAGCAGGGTAACTTAAAATACTCGTATAAATTTAGATTACGACGTACTTTACAACTTTTGTAATTACATTAACCCCTTGACATAAAATGATGTCTAGGAAACGTTATTCATTTCGTGTGGCATTGTAGACTTTGACGTTCCAAAACGTCAAGACGTTTTGGAATGTTTCATACTTTTCAAAACTATTAATTTATTATTTTATAATGTTACTTAATTATTGTTCCTTAACACTATATCTGAACCTGATTAAATGTTATACAGCAATGCAAATATTCGAAATAAAATGTTCCGTTTCTAAAGCTTTCGGACGCATTAAATTCCGTTTTATTTGTATGTCAAGGGGTTAACAAGTAAAGTAAACAAGTATTCGTTTCCAGAAAGACAAAACAAAATCTAACACTGATATCTAATTTTTCCAACGTTTTCAGAATAAATTTACCACTGAATTACCAGCGCAATGTAATAAATACTTTATCAGGTTTTACAACATTGCTCGCGATACGCTTGATCCCATCGCTAGGTAAGTCGTGACGCGTTAAACCGCTCGCTGCTCGACATTTAACGTCGAGAGGACGTCACGCAAGGCGTAGCGAGGTTCTGGAGGCTTGCGTGGAAATTAACGCGTCACGACTTCATCGGGTTTGATAGGATGTGCAGCACCTAAACCGTGAAAGCGAGGCCGTCGGTCAGAGTTAAAGCTCGTCCACAAACACCATTCCCAGTTAACGACGTGTCAGATCAAGCGCAAAACTCTGTTTTCAACTTTCATTACGGGCTAAGCATCGTGTGATCCACTTCGGGCGAGACATCAACTGTGAAACTACGAGAATAAACGTCGGCTTTCATGAGATTCTTATTGATCTGATCGCTATGATTCTTAATGTTCACAACTAGTAAACGGTTCTTTGATTTTGCAAATTATGGACGTGCACAGACACCTGTTTTTGTCTTAGAAAAATCTTATCGACATAACGTTTTTCCACAGAAACACTGTGTACGTTTAAAAATTAACTGCAAGAAGTATTTAGGATTTTTTTGTAGTACGAATAAGAATCTATTGGTGAACTGCACAGAATCATGTACGTGTTTAACCAATAATTTGATTATTTTAATACGTATATTAAAGATCAACAACAGAATCTGAAGAAAGCACAATCAACGACATTAGTAAAGCTACAAAGTAACAACAGCGGTTAGATTTTCGCTGCAAGTAACAAAAACGCCCAGCATCACTCTGCTGATCGACCACCGCATAAAGGGTAGCTACCTTTCATTGAATCAAGGCAGGTTTCCTGTGGTTCATGTTAAAGAATCGGAACTGTAGCCGCAGCGTTAGGTCTTTCCGTACTGTTGGGAAAGAATAGAGGTGTCGTAAGTATAGATCGCAGCTCCGACTCGTTGAGTCTCTCGTCGTTGGGTGGTAAAATCGTGTATACTATTAAAATATTCCATTCTCTGTGACTGACAGAGAGATCGAAACGATAAGTGATCTTCTCTCCTCAACGATCAACCCTTTCGATTCCAAGCTAATCAATATTCAATATCCAAAAATATTTAATATCCAATTTTAAATTTTAAAGAATATTCCATAACACAACAATGATACGAGAGCCTTAGAGCTCATAACGAGTACTTTGAGACACTTTATCCAAAACTAGCACACATAGGCTTCTCATAATTGTGAAAGGGTTAACACAGGACAGCCTTCGTTCCTACATGATCGTTTCGAGATCTCTTTGGTCAAGTAACATAGGCGTGGCACACCATCGTAATCCTTTCAGCTCATCGTGATCACTGTAATCGTCGTACAACCTGAACGTTATGTGACGAGCATCTACGCGACAATGAGACGATAAATTGCGAAATAGGGAGCGACCATTGGTATGAGTCGGCACGAGAACTCCGCCTGGAAATATAATCCGAGATATGTGTACTTATCGTGTCAGTTGGTCAACGCGTTGAAAGGTTTGTTCGTGTTCGTATAGATTGCGTTATTTCAATTCGTGCAGTTTCAAAAAAAAAAAAAAAAAATATTGCTAATTATGAAGTGTGTGCAACAGAGGATGAAATGAAAGAAGGACAATGCGAGCAACTTAAAATAAAACCATGCTACAGATGCGTAGATATTAGTGGTGATATAGATAGAAAGGAGGGCAATTTTTGTTGCTACTAACGCTAAACTTAGTTTAAGTGGTATTGTCATCGATTTTACAATTAAGATTAACATAATGTCATGAATAATCATTGTCAAACCATTTTGTGAAACAAAATTAATAAGATATTATTGGGTAAAATGCAATAAGTGAATATTTTCAAACGAACAAAGAATGTCTTTCTATTAGAGACATTTCATTTTTACGTTACAGATATTTACGTTCCATAGGTGTCATTGTATCTTGGCATTCACTAACATTTGAAACAATCACGAAAATTGTACACGATCTAAAGAAAATCAGGCACTAAAGATAAATGTTTGGGACAGTATTAAGAACAAGAAGTTTTTCAAAACAATTATTACTCACTGCGCTAATCAGCGCTACGTTCCATTTCTTAAACCACCTACTGGGACAACGAAACTTTTGGAAGGTTCACCGGCCTCTAGCTTAGCGCGATGCACACGACAGACTAGTAAAATAAATAACTCGTTAAAACCGTCTGCGTATCATTTCAATAATTTTATCTGGGCAATGGAAATCAGTTGTATTTTTAGCACAATATAAACAATCCGTTGCAGACATTTTCGCCTTTTTAAATAATTATAAGATATGAACATGAGAATGGTAAAACGAAAAAGATAAAAAGCTTGCATTAGGTTGGATGAAAAGCATATGGAGCATCGGCATGTTATAAGATAAATACGAAGTAAGATTTGAACCTAGAATAATTTGTTGTTAAATGTCTGTATCTGCTTTAAATCTAACGAGTTTTAATTTAAAAATAAAAAGGTGTACCTGCATGAGTGTTGTATCATAAAGCTGTATGATAAAACGAAAGCAACACTCGAACATCTTTTCTAAAGTAATCTCGTTAATCGTGTTCTTTATGAAATTAAACAAAACAAAGTTACAGAAAAACAAGGATCATAGATTATATTTGCTTCGGTGATTATCGATGTTAAATAAGCTACGTAGAAGCAATAACGAAAAAGAAACGGGATTTAAACAGACTCATACCGAATCAAATGTTTATATGTATTTTAACCTTCGGTTCTATATTTGGCTGAAAATTGAAAACAAATCATATTTTAGATTTACTGATAAATTTTCTAGGTACAGCGTTTTTTTAGTGCATGAGATGAAACAGAACTTTCGAAAGCGGTCGAATGCGAGAGAAAATTAAAATGCATAGAACATTAAAGGTATGGGGAAATATCGGTTACGAACAGGTGCACTCTAGGGGTCTCATAATTACCTCTATGCCACTAGCTAGAAAAATAATAAGTGAATTTAGCAGGATGAATGGATGAATGAAGATGTGCTAATAAAGCGCTATGAAAGACTACGAAGCAGATTCGGATGAGTTAGAAGCATTTCGTCATATGATCTCCATGGTCCCCCATACAATTGCTCCCATCTAAACGAAAAATTAACAGTATAAATACCGCCAGAGCACGAACAAAAGAAAAAATCATTTCTGTTTAAAATGCACGAATAAGTATTCCAATTAAAAAAGTACAGTTCCAATGTGGCACATATCTCTGGACGAATAAATTATCTGTAAAGACCTTTTCGGTTACAACTACATAAAATGAATGTTCAGAATAGATTTAGCGATACCGTTTCGGGATCGATATACCTGGAAAAGCTATTAATTAATTTTTCTCATAAACATCGATATCTTTGATGCAACCGCAAGGTTATATCAAAGATAAGAAATCGATACCTAAGATGGCACTTAAATGATAAAAACTTAATTTATCTTAAATACTGGTGTCTGTATGTCAATATACAAATATATGTATATATCGATTCGCAAAAGAAGCAAATGTTATTCTATTCAGAAATATAAAATTTACTATAGAAGGATTTACCTTCGTAAAAAATTAATTTAATACACTCGAAATTATGATCTTAATAAAGAAATTATTGCTTGTAAATAAACTGTTTTTACTTACTCCTATCAATGTTGCGTTGCAAATGTGCTGCTACGCGATGTCTAGCATCATTAAACTCCAAATGGAGACCAAGTCGGAGCAACGTCGGATTTTGTTCCACCAATTGCGTAATTTCCATTTCGATTTTATTTCCCAGTACTTGTGACCTCTACATGTCAAATATGAAAATATTAACTCCATTAAAATTAAAACATTACATGCGTAAATTCTCGTTTAAATTAAAAGACTTGAAGATGCAAAAGATGAACAATATTTTACCTGATTCGAACATCGAAATTCTTCCATTGATTTCGTTTTAAGAAGTGCTCTAATGAGCCTCACTATCACAGATGGGCTTATGAAGTTTGTTTCCACGCTAGAAGATTGAAGTTTTAACATGTAACAATGTTTTATAAAAATTATAAACGACTTAAAATAGATACATGGCATTATACTAACTTGAGTACTCTGAGTGTAGAATTTTTTTCTAAGGCCTCCGCCAACCTTTGTGCAGTCTTGTCAGTAAGTCCCACATTTGTTAAACTCAAGGATTCAAGGTGTGTATTCATCTCCAGTCCTTCAAATAACTGAATAAACTTTTCGTCGGATATATTCTGAAAAACAATAATATCGAATAACATAATATATAATTAATAAACACTTAACTTCCTCCAAACTTGAATCCAATAATAAGATTTATGTACCTACTTTAATATTATTCCAATTTAAATCAGTCAGTGAAGCATCATCCTCTCGAACTTGTTTGATAGTTGCATCAACATCTGTATCATTAGGTGGTTCCATAGGATAAGGTTTTGGTTGACTAGCTTTTGTAATACCATCCCAACCTAAACCAACAGGCTGGCCAGAATTTAATAAAGAAGCATGGTACTGATCTTGGTTCATCATGGAATGAAATCCGAGAATAGCTACACATTCAAAATTATAATATTAGATAACACATTAAATATTGTAACTGAAAATAATATTACTTTATCACAGACAAAATTTATAATTACCAGCAAGATCAATAATTTCTTCTTGAGTTGCATTAGACAATGCTTGCTCATATTCTTCTCCAAGATCAATAGCAATTTGTTCATCTGCTTCTTTTTCTTTTACAGATTCTTGAGGAGGTGGAACCCACTAAATGCCAAGCACAAACACTTATAAATATATTTGGGCACTAAATAAGTCATAAATGAAATATTTATTTCAATATCATTAGTACCTTTTTGCCTCTAATTACACCAGGTACATAAGGTTTTAATTCAGGTCTATCTGGTGTCTCCAAAGCTTGTTTATTGATGTGTTCAATAAGTTTCTTACGATTTAGCGGTCCTGTTGGACTCTTGTCACATTCATAGCTACAACGTTGTGATGGTGGCATAAAGCTATCCTATAAAAGGGATACAAAATACATATAATATATTCTGAAATGAATACAAATTTGTAACAAATGCATTAATCATAATTTTCTTACATCAGGATCCACTTCTTTGGCTAATATATTAATTTCTTCTGGTGTAAGCTGTGCCAATAATTCATCCACATCCACATCATCGTATTCACTCAAATCTTTGCCATATAACTTTGCTGCAGTTGTCATAGTGGTTGTTTTGGTCGATGAAGAAGTCTGCAAAGGTTCCCATGGTTCTTGGTCAACAACAGAGTATCTCCGTGACATTTTATTAGTTAAATTGTTAGTGTAACTATCTAATATCACAAAAGTGACAATAACTAATATTTCTCTACCAATATTAAAAATTACGTTAATTTTTAACACATTCGTATTACAAAAAGGACACTATCTCATTAAACGTATAAAAAATTGCTTCTATTGTTTCAGATTAATTTTCGTAATAATTTATTCACGATTAATTTTACTATCCTTAAATTTGTATAAATGGATACACATGAAGTACACTAGACGATTAAAACAAACGAATGACAAAAACAGTAGCCTTCAATGGACGAACGTAAAACCAAAGCAGGAATGAATTATATTTTTTAGAGTATAATATCAATGGTGAGCTATTTCGTCACGGAAACACGTTCATCACTACACCTGAGAGTACACACAAGCAATGGTTCCTGATCGAACGATCAGCAAATCGACAAGTTGCATTTAAATTCGGCAACTGTCCAATACGGCTGATGCCCTATGCCCCACATAATTTCGGATCGATTTTCATTGACAACTCATCTGCCAATTCGACAACCCACGCTGAACAAAAATTCGCGACCATCTCTGAAATATTAGTACCTAAACAAGGATAAAACTTACTATTGACAAGTTGTTTGCGACGGTAGACTATAACGATAATAATTCTTCAACGAGAAATTAGGTGAACCCCTCGCAATCAAATACCTCACCCACTTCTCACAACAGACGCACACTTCACTGACCAGTTCACCGATTGCGGCTGATTGCGGCAGCGCCCTTTGACGCTTATACCATATTCGAACAAAGTACGAATGGAATGGGATGTTAGTCAATAATATCCTTTTTCAGGTACTGAAATAAATTTCTTAGCGGTGACTCAATATAGAATGATTTTTAAGAAACGAGGGTCATTTATTTAATTTTAACAATTATATACAAAAACTAAAAATTTTTCATTCAATTATCACTTTTAGCGATTTGACACTAACCTTGCAGAGTGTTAGTTTGAATGAAGTATACGAGATGCTAACCCGTGGAGAAAGTTTCTGCGCGTCTAGCGTCGCGCAGGTATTGACGTTGATGTAGCACCCGTGGCGGTTGTTTCAAAACACGACCATATACGTACTTACAAGATAAGTACACCAAATTGCGAAAAGTTGACGAAATATCCTCCATTTTAGCTTTCACTTGAATTCATTCAATTTTTCCAAAACAAGTAACACAATAAAATGCTTTAACATTATAACCTCTGGTGCATCAAAATAATAAAATCCAAAGTTAATGTAGTAATTCTATGTTAATGTATACAGTATTCCATATCAAAGGAAATACTCATCTGCACATCATTATAAGTAACAATATCGTCATACGTATACACAGTAGCGCAATTTCAAACCCTGTGAACCAGCGAATTAGCTATCCAATGGAAATTATGCTCTTGCTAATAAGGTATTAAATAATCGACAACAATGTTACAATTATGAGTCATCGCGATACGAATAACTATGTTCAGACGAAACACGCCCAAAGCGTAATCGAAAACAATTTTACGACAGAGAAGTGAGTGTTGCCGGTGGACTTTTCGCCGGTTCCCGCATCGAGATAATTAACTCGATAAATCAATTCCGACCAAGGTCGTGCAGAGACCGGTAATCGGCACGCACGTAGAGCGGGGGAAATTCAGCGTGCAAGGTGGGAGAGTGTTGCGCATGTCCGAAATTCGCGGTCGGAAAAGACAGAGCGGCCATCTCTGTCGTTCCTCGGTTGTACAGTTTTGATTAGAGAGTCGTCTATCGCGCGCGTTGTAGCGCTCGTAGCGGCGACAGCCTCAAAAATAGCTGAGGCCTGCTCGCAGGCTGGCACACTCCCAACGGTCTATACTTGGCCATCCTCGCGCCATGATTATTTATAGTGAGCGCGAGCGCGGCCACTGGCCTTCCCGCGAACTAACTAGCCGCCTCTAAAGACGATCCGTCGCCCGTGACCTAGGCCCGCATTAATAACGATTACACCCCTGCGCTCAGGAATACGGCAAACTTAATCTCTGGCTCTGCTGCCGCAACATATCTGCACTTACATCTTATTCGATTGTACACTTTACTAATAACTTTCAAGAACTCCATTTATATTAAACGAACAGGATTGTAAATCGTGAAAAGTTCCATGCGAAGAACAAGACGTTAAAAATTACCAATGTCATTTGATTATTACTTTAGTTTTTATTTTGCCCTTCCTTTTCTAATTAAGATGTTTGCATAGTATCGTATAGCATACATGATAATTGCTTAATTTTTGTTTAAAATATGAATCACTAATATGAAGAGCATAATAGAAAGTAATGTCAATGTAATACCTTTTCAAAGAGAAAATTTTATAATATGAAAATTGTACTTTTTCATTCAGCATATCATTAATTTTTTTTTCGTCATATTAAAACTTCTCCATTCCCTCGTATGCAATCCTCGAGTTATGCAATTTTCGAAGAGGATGCACGCTATATCAGATTATTAGCACACTCTTTCCCTGAATATGACGTAACATCCCATCGAATACGCTCTCCTCTTTCAATGCAAATATTATGCGTCACTCCGCCGATGAATAATGGTAAGACAATAGCGGCGAGGAAAATCAATTAAAATTCGTGCACGCGTTACAAGTGTTCGCAACTATTGATCAGATCTAGAATGAAACTTTCAGTGTTCCAAATAATGAACGCGCGCGCGCGTATGCTCTCACTGGTCACGAGAAATCTGACTGCTAATTAATTTGCACGGCTTTCTGGCAGGTTTATTTCTGCGTAACCGAATGAAAACCGCCTGCTAATCGTACTTTCACGGCCACAAAAAAAGGCGAATCTTTTTCCGTCCCAGACAGATCATTTCCCGCCACCGTGTACATAACTCGTCCATGTTGGATTCTCCGAGAAGCTTGTCGCGTGAAAGCGTCTCGGTAAAAAAAGAAACGGTACAGAGAGAAATGAAAGAGATCGTTTTGTTAACGCGAAAAATTGATCCGGTTCACGCGATATTTGGATGCCGTGGCTGTCACTGTTTCTAATAATAACAGAAACAAAGCGAGCCGCTTGACGCCCGTCCAGAAAGCTATATTGCGGCGGTCCTCGCGAACGTTTTGTTCGATGTGACAGAAATTCTCTACACCCGGTTGATTTGGGAACCCTTGTTATTTAGTTTAGAAGCGATCTAAGAAGCTCCCTTCCTCAAAACTCTTCGAACATTTGTTACGTTCCTGAGTTTTGATAAAGCAAAGTGATTAAAACACGTGAAAAGATTGTTCACTGAAAAGCATATGATCCGCGTAAATTTACCCTACATTTTCATATCTAATAGCTTTCGAGACGTTAAGACAAACGTGATTATTACCCTTAACTTTGAGAATAATTTTCACCCCATCAAAGATGTACCTGTCGAATATTTTTGTTTACGAACCACGATACACCGAACGTTCATCAAAATTTGTGATTACCCGTTCGATAGAGTCCCCTGTAAACGCAAGCCAATATTACTAAAATCTACACCGAACTTTACAAAACTCCCGCCAGCAGTCCTCCCCAATCCTTAATCAGTTTACCAATACTCCCGCTCACAGCTTATTAGCCCGTGAGTGTACCCGAGCCGGTGCTAGCGACGTTGCATCAGTGCAGAAGGCTCCGTTTCACCCTAACTGGGCTGTCCGTCAATTTCGAAACTTCTGTTCCCTGTCTACAAACTACTTTTCCCCGTGGAGTCCCGCGGAGTCTCGAAAATTGGGCCTCGAAAATTTAAGTATCGGTGATGGCCGCGGAAGAACAGCCGCAACGATCGGAGGACGGCTATCTGTCTCCTCCTAGCGCGCGCTAATGGGCCGTGCACGCAATTAGGGGAGCGCGTTTCCTCAAAAGCGCGCCTAACGAGCCCACAAAGCCGGTATTTCAGTCGGCCGGAGCGGGATTCGCGACATCGTGCATAAAGGAGTTCGAAAAGAAGCGGCGGACGGTTTCCGGGAAACGCGTTTAATACACTTTGGACCAGTTACCATCAATTAACGTGACTCTATGCGAGACGTGTACGACCTACTCCGTTAATTGACATGGTTTTTTTTGTGAAATACGATCTAGACGCGTGAAACGAATATTTGTCACATTAACACTTTAACTACGGATGACGCCATGTGGCGTTAAATTGAATACTGTTATCTGCTACGAATGACGCCGTTGGGTGTCATGCGAATCTGCAAAGTAATCGTCATTACCTTAGTTGCAGTTAAGCTCTTAACGTGAGCAGTAATAAAATGAAAAGAGAAATTAAGTTTTATTTATTATTGGTCCTGAAATATTTTTAAAATATGGCACTAAAAAGGGGGTATATAAACTCGGAAACAATATTTTTGGAAAATATAGAAACTAATAGTAATGCTGATACTGATAGCAGCGATGAGGATCTACATTTTTGGAAAATTACTAAAAATACGCGCAGGCTGGAAGTTATTTTTGATAGCTTCATGTAAAAAATCATTATTTTTCTATTAAATAAAGACATTTATAAGAAATAAGCATATACACTTTCTTCCCGTTTTAGCGATAGAAAACTAACGTTATGGCCCGGTAGATAAGGTGTTAAAACAGATTAAACGAACTTAGATCTATTTTGAATTTCTTTTTTAATCCAGTCAACAAGCGAGCGGCATTCAAAATTGTAGAATACTCTCTCGTTCGTTGAATAGGTTCTCACCTATTTGCTAAGTGAAATCTCGTGGGGAAATCTTAAATGATTTAATTATCCTCTTGGCTCGTCGCTGCTCCTTCAATTATGAAATATTGATCGTTAAAGTATGCGTAATCCACATTGTAGAAATTTATGAATGAAATCCATTCATAGCATCGATTAATAAACCGTTAGAGGTGGTACAGAAATAAGTCACCGTCAGGGATTAACGGGTTGCCCTCCAACAAGAACTTTCAACCGCGTTCTAAACACGGAGCAAGTGTCGCTAACGTGACGCTCGATTAACAAAATTTATCGACAAGCTTCGATAAACGGAGCAACAGGAGTCGAGGCAAAGGCCTTTTATGGTCAGACGAGAAGTTGCGAAACTTAGGTTCTCGAGTGCTGCGAAGTTAATCGAGAGGGTAGAGCAATCACCGTGGCTGTACACAGCTTGGGGCAGCTATTCCCCCGGAGATCTTGCACATTATTTGCGCGCGTTATTGAGGATCAATGATATCCTTGGAAGCAATCACGAGCGTTCGCCACCCACGCGTAATCGTATTTGCAAGTCAACACGCTACATTGAGGCAGAATATAACCTGTTTGTCTAATCGAAGAAAAATTTATGTGTCAAACATTGCCTGAGAATTTAACTATAATCGTCTTTAACACGTTCGTCGCTCAACGTGATTCGGCTGAGTTTCTTGCTGGGCCCAAATCCGATTCCATAGAAAACTGGGGTAAAACAATATAAAAACAGTAAAAATTTCAACTTTTTATTTTTATTTTATGTATTTTATATTTATGTATATTATACTTCAAAGCTTATTCCGTTGAATTCCTTTTAAAATTCCAATTTAAAATCCTATTTAACTTTAAGAAAAAGAGCGCCACCCATCAACGTGTTAACACCTTATCGACCGCGTAACTTATTACACACGCACTCTCGATCGGTTCATTTTGGCACGAATGCATCGCTAATGATTTGAGCACAATGATTTTCTTCGAGTAATTGATAGTTGAATATCTTTTTACAGTATACGTACGATATCGTTCGAAACAGTCGCCTTCGTGTAAGGAAAAATTACAAAATTTACAGACTAATTGTAAGCATGCAAAAGCCGATTGATAGGCTTCCGGTCGATAAAGTGTTAAAAGTAAGTAAGCTAATCGTTCGCGTTGACGTTCGCGTAACGTCGATTCCTCTGTGTGTGTTTCGCGTCGCGATTCGCAAACGCGTTATGGTTTCTCCGCTTGTTGCGTAGCCCACGACCAGGTCGACTCGGATTTCCATGCGTAGAAATCGGAAACCCGACTCCCTTCGTGTCTTTCTCCCGTAACGGAGCAATTTCTAGCCGCTCGAGGATCGCGATTAAAATCAGTCGCGGAGATCGGCGACGCGAGGGAAAAGTTGACTTGGAAGAAACGAGATGTGACCAAATACAGTGAGAAGCCTCTCGTTTCCTTCTTGTTGATTGTGTAACATTCAGTTTCGATGGATACTTACAACGATTATATACTTATTGAGAAACGTTAATCGAAGTTTCCTTGCTTGCCTTTCCAAAGGAGAATTTCAATTGTGTTTCTCAGAAATAAGTTCGCGCATGAAATTATTTCTATTTAGTCGATTTTTAAAGCTTAAAGAGCTGCTTTTTAATGAAGATTGGAAAATTTTCGTGGAACTTTCACTTTCAAAGTGCACGGTGACAAATATCTTTCGAAGTGTATCTAATCAACTCTTATATCTATCCTGCTAAACGAATAACAGACCATGAAGAAATCCATAATACAATGCTCTATCAAAAAATGAAAGAAATACATAACGTAACAATTGTATCTCCTTGCGAACCAGGCTTAGTCAAAATTCGGCTGAGCGTATTCCTCGACGATATTTGTACCATTAAAAATGCTAAAATCAAATACCTAAAATGAAACGTACTGTGACTAAATAATGATAAAAAATATTAAGAATTGCTGCTCTCCCTATCCTACATGCCTACATCTGTGAAATTATTTTTAACTTCTAAACGCTACCCTGCAAAATTCAATTATCCCGTAAATACTGTTCCCCCACTGTAAGAAATTACTTTTTGTAGGAAAAATAACTAATTTATTGAGTAAAATATGAAACGTAAATTTATTCAAATGAAATGATATACTCTGACAACGAGCTCTAACAAAAAACGACTTATATTATGGTTACGTCGTATTAATAGTAACGAAAAGTAACAAAACATGGTGTTGACCACACCTCCACATGGTGTGACTTCCCTATGCCCATATTTGGATAAAAGTCGTTGCATTCCAACACTTTCCTTCCTTCCAAACGTTATTCTGCTCGATACGGCTCGTCTCCTATAAAAACACATCTCGATCGCAAGCAAACAACGATTCAGCATCGAAAAGACGTAAAAACGAATAATCGAACGAAAGGTTCGCTAGAAGGCGTCCAATTTTCAAACTTCAACGGTCATTCGAACCCCACATGTTGGTGTTACGCAACGCGAAACGACTGCGCCGATCGACAACATGCTACCTGTTGTTCCGCAAGACGGATAGCGGGCCGCCGTTAAACTGTTGCTCGCTCGGAAATAGCTCATCCTGTAACAGGAACCGTTGTTGCAGTCGCCACGGAGCGTGGACTTTTAACGACCGTTACAAGTCGCAAACGAACCTCGAAGATCGTTGCACGCGTTCGAGGTTTCATCGAGCGGAGGGAGTTTAATGATACAGGATGCGACGCGAGGTCTGTGTCTCGCCACGTTTTTCGAGCCGCGGGCCTCTCCTAATTAGTTTAACTTCGAAAAACTAATTGGCTCGTTACCATACCCGTGTCCCGGCCGCCTTCGATGCATCCAATTAATTATAATGTAACGTCCTATACGAGAGAGATGCTTGGCGGCGAGGGTGAAGCGCGAAAGTAGCGTTTTTCGATCTGGTTCGCGTATTTCTTTCTTCCGTTTCCGTTTCCGTTCGATTTGAACGTTGCGTACGGTGGAACCTGGCGATCGAGTCGGTCGGGAAAATTTGCATGCGGATAAGATACGATATCGTTCGCGTTAAAATAAGTAGAAACTTGCGAAGCTGGTTTGTCACCCGATAAGCTTCGATTTTTGCGACGTGTTCCAGGTGCCTTAACGCTCTCGTTCTTGGGAAAAAGGTGTCGGTCTACCGGAGAATTTTATTTTTAGAAATCTGGAAAGCTGAAGTACTCAATGTGTCAAAATTTGTAAATTGAAGAGAGAAATTGTAGACATAGAATTAAGGAACTCGACAACTCGAATATTACCGTATCTAAGATCTAAAAAATTTATTACAATCTATTAAAATTTCAAGGAATTCCATTACAGTTCTTGACCTAATGAATAATCAAAAATAAACGGAAGTGTTATATAATTTCATGTACCATTTACTACAGTACACTGTCCCTAATCAATCTCATACATGTACATCACTGCTTGCTTGCGCATACGAAAATCCACCATATCGCGACGCGTTTGTATTAGTACGAATAGAATCGGTCAGCTCAATTGAATCCTCCGGAGGAACGAGGATCGATGCGTTGTGCGCGTCCGATTTCCGGTTACACAGATCCTGATTGGCGAACGGCCAGCAGCTCCGATCAAGCACATTTGGCTTGGACGTACGCAAAGGTCCCGTAATCGTGAAAGTGTATTGATTCGTGCTCTGTGATCTGGGTCATCGTGTCGACTTTTCAATCTACCGGCAACTGACTGCCCGGAAAACGATCCTGGACGTTCTTTCTCTTTCAAACGGCGATTCCGCGAACGTGATTGCACGACAACGATGAAATTTCATGCTTAGAGCCTGGCGTTTGGACTTGGAGCCTCAGTTTAGTAAAATGTGATCAATTTTCGTTGATAATTACGCGAGCTAATTATAATTCTTGAGTTGAATTGTTTCTAAAATAACGCGGATAAGTGAAATCTATTTTTGTTAGCTATTTCTTCAAATGCCCCTTCGATCAAGACGTATTCGTTCTGTTTTATATTATTCTGTAGAGGAACAAGTAAATGTTGCCTCGATTAAGACAGCAGCTTAACAGAAACGAGTTTCCTAACGATTGGACTGTTTTTACTCTCAATTCTCATTAAAGTGAGGTCGCACTTGGTCACATCTATTAACGTGTTTTATGGGCGGAAGTGCGTCGAGTTAAATACTTAAATTGAAAGCTGAGTCGATTAGCCGCGAGAAAAATGGCTGCGGAGCATTTTTCTGTGTTAAAGAAACAGCTTTGGAAACAAAATCGCTAGTTTTAACTAAATCTAACATTTAACTTCAATCTCTATCCTTATCAAACATTTATAAAGCGTTACCGATTCATTTTTATCTTTGACGATCGTTAACCTGCAATAATCTTTGACAAGTATCGAATAGTAAATGTGGATTTTAGATAATAATGTCTGGTAAATATCACTTCTGGATCTGCAGTATATTCAACGTATCTGTATAGAACGGTAACCTGAATATCAAATAAATAAAATCCAGCACCATCGAACACTCTCAATTTTCCAAACGCGAAACTTTGCATAAGTAGCTCAATAAATTTTACAATTTCTTAATAAATCGTTAACCCTATCTCAACCCTATTTCGTTGATATCCATAAATCATCAGTCCCAAGCAAAGGCAAAAGTATTAGGTTGGTAACTAAGTTCCCGCTGTTTTTTTTTTTTAAAGCAAAAAGATTTCCACCTCATTCGATCTTTTTCAAATGCTATGCTCGGAGTTTTGTTCAATACCGATGCAGAATTGAGAGCTTGGTTGGTGTCGAAACCAGATGATTTCTACCAACGAGGTATTGAAAATCTTATCGATCGTTAGGTAGAAGTTGTAAGCAACAAAGGAGAATACATCATTCATTAATTAGTTGTTAATTTTTATTAAAAAATAAACTTTTAGAAAATTTAAAAAACGATGGAAACTTATTTACCAATCCATTATTTGCTTCGATTCCAAATAAATAAATAATTGAACACCTTCGCGCACCTTTAAATTTCTCCTCCCCATCCTAACAATATTCCCCTGTGTCCAACGTTACGGCTTAATTATACCTCCTCTTCTTAAATCAAACAATCGACCACCGTCGCTGTCCTTCGACCTACGATTTCACCATCTGAGCCTCGACAAATTGCTAATTCCTCGCAACCGCAAGCCGCCGCTGGCAATAGCGATTAGCGGTAGGGTTAGAATGGTAAATGGTCCATTGCTATTCTTCGCCAGCCGTTCGCGGCATCAGTCCTCCACCCATGGCCAAGCTCGGTTGTCGTAGGTCAGCGATCCTCGACACGATCTTCCGGTATTCGTACGTGACTTACAAATATAGCGTGTTGGGGTGGGTGCACGCGTACCTACATTCGTTCGTTCGCTCGTTTTATCGACGATCATGGAACGCCACACGATGCGTATCGAGGCACGCCGTAGAACGCGGAAAACGATCGTTTCGGTAATAATAACGCTCGAACGCCGCCGCCGCCGCCGCTGAAATTAAATTAACGAAATCGCCTGGCACAAGGGGAGCCGATCGATCGAGGCATTTGTACAATTAATTGATGGGGGCTGTTCGGCCGCTACACCCCGCGTATTACCGGCCACGTCTATCGCTACAATAACGCGGCGAGTCGGCCAAACATTGGCCGCTCGTTAATTAACGCCACGTTTCTTCCGCGACCACGTTGGCCAATTATCGCGGCGACACACTGTTTCTCGTTCCTGTACAATGACCGATCAGCACGAGTAATGGCGAGTGATAAGGGTTGACTGATTTGTGGGAACGTTTGGTGGGAGTGCGGATTTGTCGACGGGAGTTCGAGGCGTCGGTGAATTGAGAAGCAATTTGAGCCTTTGAGCATTGAGTTGGGCGACGTTAAGCGTGTACTGTGGATCGCCCACTTTTTATGACAAAGCACACTATTTTATGAAACTGTACAGGGTTCATTGATCAGATTGAATGGTTGCGTGAGAACCCATGTATGTGTTCATGGCGCTCAAACGGTTAAGAATCGAGCAAGTTAGTCATTTGCATAGCGTGATTGTAACGCTTTGTATTGTATTTTAGTAACTTCTTGGTGACGTTTGGATGCTCTTCGTGATGCTTTCACGAAATCAATGAATAGGAAATGGAAGAATAAAGGATTGTGATGGTTTTCTGTAATTTATGGTACTAACGTCGTAAGGTTTCGTTTTATATACTTGCACTTTTACTTTCCCTGTTTTAAACGCGAACGATTGACACGAAAGGCAATATAAATGGAACATGACATGGTTATTGGTAAACTGGAGTTCGTTTTGCTGTTCGGAAAGAATTATAATTTATCTAAATGTTTTACTAATCGCACGCTTTAGTCGTTTGCGTAGTCGACCGTTTAGAAATTCTAGTCCATAGTATTGCGATAACGTTTGTTTGCTTTTAATTAACATTTTCCTATTATTAGCGGGAATAATGGATACACCGCCGCATACAAATATGGCGAATAGCTGCGACAAAATTTCCACGCGATCATGCGGTGAATTTTGCGAACTGTCGCCCCGGTATAATATATATGTCGTAATATTATAGAACAAATGAATATTCTGATAATCGAATAACGAATATTCCGAAATTGATCACCGTGACACTGATTAACGATGAAATGATCGATCTTCAATGATATTTGTTTAAAGGAAATGGAATTCTGAAACAATCAAATATTCGTGCCTGTTATTTCGAATATTTTATCCGTGCTTTCATTTAACGTTCATAGCTTCCTCTCTATGTTTAAATTAAATTAATTATACTTTAATCGGGACCAAATTAAACATTAATTTAAACAATTTTAAAGGGCTGCGATAGTTATAGAAACGACACGATTATACTTTATGAAATATATCGCTGCTTAAATTTATTCCAAGATATGCCTATCATTCCTATTAAAAGGAAAACGCTATCACAAATAATACAGTTCTTAATAGAAATTGGAACAGTGCTATTAATTACAACGTAACAGTAAAAAGTAACAAAACTATATAGCCGATTCTCTAAGTCGGCCTACTAAGAAGCCTATCAGACCATTAGCCTTGAACGACCAGACCGGAAAAATACACCGAAGTGCATTCTTATTTTTAAACCTGATCGTCAATCCTAAAACCTAAAGACGCGAGTTAAGCATCCACCAGGATCAAACGAAACACCAAAAAACTTTCGTAAACAAAAACACCACCAATCAAACGATCCACTTCAATTGCACCGTTTCAAACACCGTTCAAACACTTCACGATACCTCCGATTAATTTTCCATAACAGAATAGATCCTCGATCAATCGAATCGTAAATTTTACCATTTTCTCAGAATACCTCCAATTCCTAATACCTAAATTCTCAACTGCTACAATTTTCCTCAACCGTGTTGTGTCTCATAGAATCGAAGCCACCGTGAACCCTTGAACTTCTTAAGCTTCAGGCTGTTCGATTCTGCACAAAAATTTCCCAAAGCGTCCTCCTGTCTGCGCACCGTAATGACACCGTATCGCCATAAAACTGAAGTACTTACGAAGAACAGTTCACGACAGCCAGACCCACGCACGAAGTAGCTCCAGGTATCGATGTATCGAACGATCGAGGGTAAGGTGAGCGAGATTACAGGGCTGAAGAGGACACAGGTAGGAGTGGCACGCGTACCAAAGACGAGGCCTCTGGAGCTGGAGCGCTACTAAACAACTGACTTTTATGCTGGAAGTCCGATGAGAGGACGCCGGCACCGGTAGTAGTGGTATTGTGCGACACGTACGCTAGCAAAGTGTACGAACCGCCTGCGGTTTCGTTCAAAACGACTTTCACTGGGCTGCCCCCCCATACGCGGACGAGGCGCGGTTTTTCTGCGTTTTCACTCGGAAAAACGCAACCGTAAGCAATTAGGGGAGTCATTGAAACCGACTTGACTCGTTTACACGGCAATTTGCATTAACAACGGCACCGGCGATTACTCGCGAACGCGATGTGCCAGTTTTCAGTAACTCGAAACCATTCACGAGATGGAGGATGATGGTTCTTTAGACGAACGGACGGGAGTCGAGTTGGCGAGCGGATGCGTTCGTTTGGAAAAAATGAATGCGGTTTCCGATGCTATTAAAGTGCGAGGAGAAGTTATCGAGGAAGGGGGAGGGTAGAGTCGAGGAAATTAAATGGTTGTGGAATTCGTATTGAACAGATTTTTAGTCGGTCCCATTTTTCAAATTAGGAATGAAAATTTGGAGGAAAGAAGTGTACGTTTAACTCCTAATTATTTCAGAATATTTGTTTAACAGGATAAAAATAAATATACTATCGATTTCCATTTGTTGTTTTTCATTGAATTAATTACAAATTGTTGGTTAAATAATTTTGATGGATTTCTGACCTGATGTGTCAGTTATTAGCGTTACCTAATGAGCTTTCACTTTGAGCAAAAACAAAGTCGTTTTAACGACCATCAACTCACTGTAGTCAACTAAAAGTAGATATAATAAAGTAACTTAATCTAACTCGGACCTAACCCGAGATCTGACAAAATTTTCTCTAATCAAATAAAGATACAATTCCTAACCCGAACCTAACCCGAGGTCTCAACAAAATTTTCTTTTATCAAATAAAGATACAATTCGCTATTCAATTATTATTAAATTATTCAAAGAAAAATATCCACATCAAAACGGAAAAATTACAGCTTTCGCAAAGTACAGTTACGAAAAGAACAGAACCAAACCTATAATTTCAGTAAGTTCGCTGATTTATACCAAAGAAACGGCTAACAATCGGACACCGTGTTCGTTTAAACGACGAACAAATAAATAGAAAAACGTGAACAGACAGGGGAACCATAAACGCTCGTCGTTCATCGCGAATGATGCAAGAAAGCAGCCCGACGAGTGCGTTAATCGCTGAAAAGAATGTTGCGGCCGGGCAAACAGGAGAAAATGTGCCGTCCAGCGGCACGGGGAGATGCGTTTGCAAAAGATCCTGAGATTTCCGCGGTATTTCTACCTAACCGCGGTTATGTAGGCGCGATGAGGTCACTCGTCGAGTCTGCGGGATGATATCACTCGGATCCTCGACGTGGCAGCGATTTGTTTACCAAAGTAACTTCTTGGCATGTTATTGTTCGATATTATGCTCCTTACGCTGTGTCCACTCGCTGATAAATTACACAGGGGGGTAATCAACCCTCTTTACAAAAGTAACAAAATTTAAAAATATTACGGGACATTCTGAAAAGCTTGTTAGGTTCACGCTTAATGGATTGTCTTTGTCATTTAACCCTTTGCACTCTGCGTCATCTCGGACGTATTCTCGGTTCCTCAAAATCACTATTTTTTTTAAATATATTTTGGTAACTATACCATATTTTGATTTGATATCTTGTGCCATTTTAACAGAAAACTTCACAGAAATATGTATTTCTGAAAAGATTGCGCTGGGATAAGTTAATTCCCCGGAATCATTAATAAATTCTAATGACCCCTGAGACGGGACAATGGAGTGCAAAGGGTTAAATTGTAATGTCAGGTAGAAATATTTGAATATAAATTAGAGATGCATTTCGACTCGTGTAAAGAAGAAGGTGGAGAAATGTATACGTGTGTGAGTCACTACTTTTACATATTCCGACCGGTCCAGGTAAGGCTTCTGGATTCGCCTCTGTGTCCACTAACGACAACATCATCACGTTTCAAACGTGACCATGTGCGTTCCCTTTTACTTCGAGAATGAAAATCAATATACTGTGTTTCGTGAGCGACGTTCATGCCGTGTCATTTTCCACGCCATCGATTGCGTAAAGACGGATGCCTCTTATACATGTTGTGTTCCACCTGTTGGCTATGATAATTATAGTTTTTTTTTATATATTTTCCTATGGATAATATTGTACGATACGTAGAATGGAGAAATAACAGAGCTTCGTTTCTTGTTGCGTTCATTCATATGCTTTCTTTGAGAATTTTTTATGTTTAACTTCATTGTTCGGCACTAAAAGGGTTAATTATCATATTGATTTACGGGGATTAAAATATATATTAGAAGGTCTGTAAGTTTCTTGAAAAGTTGCAAAGATTCAAGTGTACTTTACAGTGAGAACCGAAAAAATACATAATTACGTTTATAAATTTGACGTTTGCCATTTCATATTTGTGATAGATGTACGGTATAAACGAAACTATGCGAAAATGATATATCGTAATTTATTACTGTTTGCATGCACCCCTATATCTGGTTAAGCGACATGGTCGACTGAGAAGAGTGCGTTAACTCAATCAATTTATTATTAGCGTCTAATTGTGCAACGCAGAACTAAATTAAACGTTTGAAGGATGGCCAAATGAAGACACCGCATGCCTCTAACAACAAACAGATGCTCTTCCGACAAGCTCAGTAGTAAACAACCGGATAAACAAGAAAATATGCACAATTTTTTCGCGAGTAATTTAATCTCAGCTCCGATGTCGGCGAAATTACGCTTGAAAGAATGAATCTTATGCACGAAAACACGGGGGGTCTTGATTAACTTTAAGAAAAGAATATCCAAAGCATACTTCGTTCTAATTACTTTAAAGTTTAACAAGATTCGTTAAAACTTTAACGAGGACAAATAAGTCCAAAAAATTGATCGCCTCGAGAATCACTTTGAGCTGCGCGTTTCCTGTTTTCTTGGAGGTCCTTTGTCGGGTAGAAAGTTGTTAAACGACAAACGATTAGTTATAATCGTGAGAATCGAATTGCCAAGTTCGAACAAACGAAAAAGGTGCGTCGCATCCAGTTGGTTAACAGCGAAATCGTTGATACAATCAAAATGGCTAACTAATGGTACCTTCTCGTGTACTACTTTAAACGTTTAACAGTCTTCGAACCATTTTTAGAAAAATTGTATGAAACGAAAGAGTATGCTAAAAATGAAAGGTGTTATTTTTATTTTCGTATTATTTTCTTATCATTTTTGTGTTCTTTTAAATAATTTTACTTCCATCTCTCATCGATGCTCGCTTTTATCCGTGGCAATTTACTTCGAGTAAATAGTACATCGATCGAAATGTCATTTTAAATGCCACCGTGCTGTTATTTAGTCGCACATTTACGTCATTACGTCGATAACCAATAATATTGCTTTCGCAAGCAAATGCAAGCGTGTAAAAGTTGACCGGTATGAAAGAATTTCAATGAAATAACGTGTAAGGAATGAAAAACAATTATCTTCGAAGGCTCAGTAATTGTACGTTCTTTCACCAATAAGAAAAGAAAATAAATTTGTTAACGATCCGTTCTTCTTTCTCTATTTTTCGTAGCATTTTAATATTGGATATGAATTTATAAATCTATTCGAGAATTGAGCACAGTGCTTCATTAGCATTGTCGTTGAATCCGCGGGCAAATATTGGAGGTAATTAACCGGATAAATTCGTGTGCTTATTCGTGAAATTTATTCATCCATTGAAATTCATCTTCGATATCTTTATCAATAAACGGTGGAGCTGATTATGATCATTCAATTTTTCACGAGAAAGTATAATTTTACCATTTTACCCGAAGAATCTCATAAATAACAAAATACACGTTCAAAATGAATCTCAATATCTTTTAATTTTTTCTTTTCCATCGAATGAGATAAAAAAATAAAAACGTTCCACCTTCGGGTTCTCAATTTCCAAAAAACCACGATATGTTTCTTTTTTCTATTCCCATGGCCAACAAATGCGCAACATTATTTGTCGAACCATTTTCTGCACACTTACAGTATTATTCAGAACAATATCGCCGTTTTTTCTTCTCTCCCCCAAAAAAATGACACTGTTTTCCCGTTCACGGTGTTCATTTTAGAGAACAGCTCCGGTTAATTAATTGCACGCGCCTCGTTCCGACGCAAACAACAATACGTCGTAACGGAACCGGAGGGAAATGTGTGCTCACGAGAGTGACCTTTTCGCGAAATAGTTTCCCACGCGCGGGTGGCGAGTCGAGGTCCGATGCGATCGTGATCAGACAAACTAGAAACGCGCATCGGTACAATCATCAAACTTATTCGAACTCATTTTGCCATTAAATCGATCGTGGAATTATGTTGAAAATAAATTTCGAACTGAATGGAAATTCGAATCATAACCATGACACCTTTGAAACTTCGTAAAAACGTAACAGAGAGACTCTTACTTTTGATAAGTAACGAGCTTTTGTTTAGGTGTACAGAGGAGGAAAGCGTGAGAAACAACAGCTATTGCAATAGAGAGAATGCAAACCTTGAATCGCAATGAAAGCAACAGAACCTCTTTCTTCTGAAATCTTTAAAGAGACTCTCCTTCTGATTTGGTACAAACAGAAAGACAATACCAAATACTGATCATTCCATAAGAAACAATCAACTTGTCCTTGCTGTACCTACTGCAACTAACAAATCACCAATTCAATATTTACTATACGATTGCAAATAATACCAAAGTCAAAGAAGAAAATATGAATTAAACCCAAACACCGCTTTGACCTCTCAGAAACACCAAAAAAAAAATGTTATCAGCAACCTAACAGAAATTCAACTATTTGATAAAATACGGAGAGGAAAGTCCAGTAAGTCGCTAAAGACCTCGACTTATTTATTTATTTATTTAACGGGCAAATACCCTTGGAGCACATAAAATTTTAATACGACAATGCCACAAAATGGCTAGAATTACACTTACAAATTATTGAAAAGAAAGTTTAGCTTATCATTTAATTACTTTTTCCGTTTGATAAGTATTTTTCTAGGTAGGTATCTTCTGAATTTTTCTCAATAATAATAAAAAAAAAAAATGAACTTGTATTCACAGTTTGAAAATCAGTTTAGGAAACAAAACCGCAAGTTACCATCTCCAACACATGCACTACTCTATGCATAAAATAATTTGAACGACAACGACGAACGACTATATTTTACGATTACATTATTATGATTCAAAAGAGGAAATAAACAGTCCACTATTGCAATTACAAATTTATCTCTCAACTCCGTTTAGTACACGCAACCCCCGAAATCCAAATGCATATCAAAACGATATTCGTATCGATGTTACGAACTTCTGTTACGAAGTCGTTCGAAACAATCACGAACGGTACCACATCGTCCAGCTCACCCAACGATCAAAGAAAGACTTATCCGTCCAATTGTGCGATCGATCGACGTTCAGAGATCACTCTGACGAACTCCGGGGCGGCGAGAAACTGGTGTCGAACCGTGACAGGTAAACGAATGCCCCTCTGCCAACGAGAAATCCGCCTGTCATTTAGCCCGTTGACGATATTAGACACGTAGACCGATTCGTTCTCAGGGTCCATTAATTTCGTCCGCAAGAAGACAAAAGGAGAAAGATGGCGAGAGAGGGAGACGGTTGTCCGCGTAGAAGCGCATCGAATGCATTCGGGATGCGTTCCGAGATAGATTCGGCGACAGAAATGCGGAGCAAGGCTTTTCGCGGACGCCACGCGTGTGCGTTCAATGCTAAACAGAACGGAATGTGAAAATACTGCGACGGCGACGCGCGCCATTAACCCAAAAATTCGATCTTTGTCCGTGGACGTGCACGGCGGATAAATGACACGGACGATGTCGAGTCGAAGGTGCGCTGCGCGATTCTCTGCGAAGCTTTTAACACTAGGTTTACGGACGTTTCTTGTATATCTGTTTCCAATGAACATATACTAAGGGACAGGGTGTAGAATTTGAAATTGCAGAACCGAGAGGAAAACAGATTTGGATATATTCGTATCGCTCCATTGATAAAAGTTAGCAAAAATGAAAAATAAAAATAATATTAATTGTTTTTTCAAATTTTGCTTACGAAGTTTGAATCTCGTCAAATTGACGGGTCTCATAAACCTAGTGTTAATTTTTAGCTGTAAAAATCGTGTTTCGTTTGCTCGCAGTCAAAAAGTATTATAATTTTATTTTCATTTATTTATTTTATTTTAACGGGTCAAGCCCTTTGGGTATAATATTAACGGAGAAAGAAGAAAAAAGAAAAGAAGAAAAATCAATCACTGTTTCTTTAACATTCATCTGAGATTTGGGAAATTTTTGACACCGAATAATTTTCTTTTTTTAATATTTAAAATAGAAGTATTTTTCGAATTTTTTAAATATCCATCTTCGCTTCGAACGATATTCTACGTATGCATTCGTTTCGTTATTTTAGTCCGAATTTCATTAATTTCGCTTATTAATTCTTGCTGGAATTTTATTTATAACTACGTAAAGGTTGAACTGTTAATAGCGGAACTATCAAAAATACCGAAGAGAATTAGCTGCGAGTAATAAATGAATAATTATCTGAATTGTTTAATTAAATCTGACTCGCGATAAAATGTACGAATTATACATATATACGGATGTACGTATCGATAAAATTTCGTTGGCTTGCGGGGCGGTATTATAACGATTAAAACTTTATAAGATGAGTATTTAATACCGCCTAGTAATATTCCGTTTAACAGTTAATAGGATGAAATATCGCGAAACACCGACCCCGGCTGGAAATAATGAACGGAATTGAACTGCGAAACGGATCGCGGGATTCCATTCGTGCGGTATCAGCGGTCCGAATCCCGGGGATTCCGCGGATTTTTGGCTTCTACAACTTCAGTTAGATATTTACACGAATGATTCTTTGGTATTTCAATTCAACTATATAACTATATCTTCGCGGACCAACGAAAATTTCATCCACCTTTCATCGTTCGAATGCTCGGAATATTTAGCAACCCTCTTAAAAACAAATAAAAAGAAACAAAGAAAAGAGAAAATTTTCTATATAACATAATTTCTGCTCGTTAAAAAGGAACAAGAACAATGAAAGAAATGTAAAAATCCCAACGAAGCTTGACGAGTAAACACCCTTTAATAGAGAAGTAATACAGTAAAAATAAAAATAATTAAAAAAATAAAAGTAAAAATAAAACTAAAAGGGGCAGAATTAGATGCAAACTTATACAAGAGGTTACATTGTTCTACATCATAAGAATACAAAAAGAGACTGCGAAGTACTGCAATACTCATAACTGAAGATTTGTAACTTCTAGCTATCTGATTGCTTCAGCCCTAAAACTATCTGCATTTTTCCGCAACTTTAAACTATCTGCAATTTTAAACACTTTCAATTACTGTGAACAAAGGTACGTTCGACGATTAGATTTATGAAACAATTTCGCAAAAATATCAAAGTAAAAGGAAGTAAATAAACGTAGGATCACAGAAATGATATCCCGTGTTGTCTGAAAGAGGATATCAGGAAGGGGACAAGAAAAATGGCCGAGCCTCGGGTAGCCCAGGGCCAAAACTGGACAAAGAGTGTCACACGAGACCGTGTTCTAGCGTGGCTGCTCACAAAGCGTGCAAGAGTGACGCGCGCGGAATTTTATTTCGCCCCCTTTTGTCGGTCGAGTCCATCGCGGCGTGCAACGATACCTGGAAGCAGTTCGTCGTGGCCCGCGATAATGGAGGCAAACTTCCGGCCGTGAATAAGCGATCGAGAGAAAGAACGGTGGCCATTGTGCCGGCGCACGCGACAACCCGACGCGACCGATCGATCGAAACCTTTTATTCTCCTCGATACGTCGGGAATCTCGATGAAAGGGGTGAATCAGTGGATCGGTTTATGGGATCCGATGGCGGAAGCATTGAAATTGATAACTCGCGATACGCGGAAGGAAAAAAATTGTAATCGATGAATCGGGAGATTATTCGTGCCGTGAATTAGAGTAGGTTAATAACTTTTCTTTTTTCCTCTTTGATTAATAAATTTCACTGACATAGAATTAACTGTTGAGAACAATTAATGTAAATGGTTGGTACGAATGTGGTGTATGAAAGTATGTTGGTAAGAATGAGTGTGTTCTGAATGATTGCTGTATGGTATGATCGTCAATTCGTTATTGAGATCTGAGAGGGAAAGCAAGAAAGAAAAAACGAAAGTAGAATTAAAATTGCATAAAATCAAGATAAAAGATAATAACAAAACGTTATTGTAATTATTAATTAAATCCATGTTGTTATTATTATTATTAAATATTAAAATCTAAAAGGCTTTCATTTCTCCATTAAAACTAAAAATATTGTCCCTGACCACGTCAAAATCCAACGTAGAGTTAACAAATTGAGTGGTTCCTAAGTAGAATTATCACACTTTTTGATGGTTTATGGTCAAGTACAGAAACACGATATTATGTACAGTAGCGGGCAAAAGTTTAAGACAAGACAGTGGAAAACATAATTTTATGGTTCGCGAACATTGTTTATGTATTCATTTTTATTGTCATTGTGATAGATTTATTGATTAACATAGAATAGAAATTTTATTTATACTATTATTCCTTATTAATTAATTAATTTTTTTTTTTTGACCATATAATCTTAGACTTTTGTCCGCTGCTGTGTATGCGACTGTTCAAAGCGAAGGTTTGTCAACAAGTAGTTCGCAACATACTTTCATTCAACTTCACAAGTTTCTCTACACGCGATTCAAACTGAAATTGATTTTCTAATCGAAATCGTTTCGTTATCTTCATCTCTAATTAGTTCTAATAAAATTATTCGCGCGTACGAACTGTTTTCATCGAATAAAAATTATTTTGTTATGTGATTTACCGTTACTGCATATTATATCAACAATTTTCTGAATGTTTTCAACGTTCTATTACACTCGCTGTTCGTCCCGCAGTTTTAACGAAGAAAACAACGCATTCTTTCCTTCAAAACGTGACTCTTACGATCGCTATCTGTGTTGCACGGTTGTATAAATATCAAAGAGATAAACGTTGCGCGTGATGTACACCGGGAATGAGAAGTTTATGCAAATGATCGAGCGATTGTATACCAATGACACAAACCTAACCCAGTGCTCCACATACCGTCGCGCTCGTTTACTTGTTTCACTTGTGTCTTTTACGCGAATCGCATAAGTATTCGCATTTCTCATTTTCGATGGAACACGTGAATTGTTATTGAATCGAAACAATTAATTCGGGAAATAAAACAAAGGATTCATCTCGATCTGTTAATTTATCTATGCGAAAAACGACAACATGCTGTGTGTGTTTTAGAGCGTTTCGATGTTGATACGAAACTGCAACTGATCTGTGACTTCCGTTGAATCTGGTCGATTTTAATTCCAAGGCTAAACTGAATGGATCTAAAATGAAACAGATTTACGATGCTCCAGTCACTCGTGGCCATGAATTAAACAGTAATAGTCGATTCGTGTACGTTTAATAATTTTTAAGCATAGATCAACACTTTTTGAATAACCAATACTGTTTTTCGTGCATACGTATTTCTTCTTTTTTTTTTACCCAGAATCAGTAAAAATGTTTATACACGTTTCATAAAAAATACGAAATGAAGAATTTGCGATGCTCTGGATACTCGATACATTTTTCCAAGCATTTAAAGGAATTCCTAAATGTTTCATAAATTTTGTTACCATTTTATATTTATCGATATTCTTCAAACAACCGTGCTTTCAGTTTCATCGATAAATGCAAGTTCTTAAAAACTTCCGATACCTCACACTTTGAGGTACATAAAATGCTTGTCGATAAATAAACATTTCAAAGAACCTAATTGCAAAATTCTTCCCCGAAGCAAAGTTAATCGTAAAGCATCGAGAGGCACGATTTTGTTTAGTCTCGCTTGTATCTTTTCAACATATTGAAACCGTTTGAACGACGGTCGAAGATCGCGTGAAAAATGGCCGATTCCGGTTTGCGGTTCGACCCAATGATTCCGCGAGGCTTCTGAATACCGAAGCTCAGCAAAAAATATTTTTAAACCGACCGCCTTATTTTTGCCAGCCACCCAACGATCGCCTCGAGGCACGATCGAGCCGTTTCCGGGATCGATTTGCGGGTGCACCAGGCGCTGCTCTGAGATTTGCTAGGGTGCTAAATTTAAATTAGATCGACACCCGGGATTATTTGTGTGCCGGTCAACCCAGATCAACGATAGAACTCTTGCACCCATTGCACGATGGGACTCCCTCTGTTGCTGACTTCTTTTATTATCGAGGTTACTCGAAGGTAAAACATGATGGAAGGTACCTTTAAAAATAATACGACGCGAGTATCATATTTGCTCGAAGATTGTAACTTAATTCTCGAATCGAAATTCTGCGTCACCAAATATTATCGATTGATCCAAATATCACGAATAATATTTATATCGAATCGTTTGACAAAATAATTTTCCTCTGTTGTATCGACAATTTTCAGGCACCCCCAGATAATAGAATTAATTATAAGCTAAAGAATATATTAATTATATTAATTATAAACTAAAAAATGATTTATATTTTACTTTTCACGATGACTACTCAATTTGATTACCAATTTTCCCGTTCTTATTTCTGCAAAATTTCTACATTATTTGCAGCACCTGTAACTGTAACAGGTAACTGTAATTAGGTATCCCATCAAAACTTCAAGTTGGCCTAATTACACATCCACACCGACCAATCACAACTATGAAAAAAAGAAAAGAAACGGAAAGACGAAAGACCCTACGACAAGGGGTCGCGAATTTTTTTTTTTTACCCACGAAACGAGTGACATTCGCTCGAGTAGGGAAGTACGCGGTATTCTCATCGTCCAAGGTCGTCCGGAATCTGAAAATACGCCCGTGAATCGATCTGCGGAGTCGAAATAGCGTATCTCTTCGCGGATGTATTTTTACATATGCCAGTTCGTTCGAGGGGGAAACGCTCGTACGGCTGTTCTTTTCGTGGGGCAAAGATCAAAGACCCGAGACCTCCGGCAGAGCTTCTTTCTGTCACGCCGGAGACCGTTGCACGCGTCGCCCTACGCGTGGACATCGAGTGCCGTGTTTGTGCTTTCCAAGAAACGTCACTTCGAATCAGCTCGCGCGAAGGGTAAACTCTCTGGTCTTGGACGGTAAGTATAATGAATTAAGAAGAATTCCTGGTCCGCCGAGCCAACGAATTTTTATTTCCGTTCCGCGTCGTTTCATCCTCTGAACGCGTGAAGCACAGCTGCGGGACGATTCTTTCAAGTTCAAAAATTCGACGAATATTATTATAGATCTCTGTGCAGAAATTTCCATCGCTTCTGCGAATTGCGAAATCTGCAATGGCCACCGCGAAGCACTACGTTTACGGTACTTCGTTGCTTAAATTTTTGGAAATTGGTTATCCAAGAGATGGGTTCCTGAGAAATAATGGGAAACCGATGAAAATATTGTACGATCATAACCGTAACAAGCAAATATTCGTTTTTTCCACGAAGAAACGATGGGGGCATTTGCACAGACCTAATAAAACTTCAAACACGAATAAACTCAGACACCCTCCAGAAAAATAGAATCCTCCAGAGAAATTGCTCTTCGAATAAAGAAATTAGCACCTATGCTAATTTCCTTGTTTACTAACACCTTGACTACGGCAAATTTTGATGCCCACCGGCCGTACCAAACAGCAGCAGTTGAGTTACGATGTTCTCGAATGACGAACTTTTGGGTGTCAGAAAGCCAAACTGTGTCGAGGGCCTATAGGCACTCTCAGTGTCACAAATGCAAAATTTCTAAGCGCCTATAGGCCCTCCACAGTAGCCAAGGAGTTAAGAAGCTTCTCAGGCAACCTAATGTCTTCTTTCATGCTCCGAAACGTCTTAGCTGCACAAAATCCATGCTCCAACTGATGATTGCTCTCCTGGACCCTCCGCTCGCCCTTTTCTCTCCTAACGTAAAGAGGGTCTTGAAGCTGTGAAGCATTCTTCGGGCAAGAAACTTTCATTGATGGACGGGAATATTTCGACCCAGTTCCCGTGGTAGCCTCGCGAAAATCCAGCGGATCGGCGAGTCCCTCCGAGCCAATAATAATATTGACGCTGGGCGACGATGAAAAAATAAAGCGAGCCAACAGCTGCTGCTGCTGCCGCCACTGCTGTCGGCCTGTTGAACGTGCCGGGCCACGTTTTCGAGCGATGTTCGCGTTAAAAATACGAGCGAGTTATCCGGCGCACCGGGGCAAGAAACAATTTTTGCCCCGGCGAGAACCGACTCTCCTCGTGCCGAATCCGGGCAAACGATTTTCGCAGTGGGTTTAACCCTCTGAGAACTGAGTTGTGCGACGTTAACCGTGTGCTGTGGACCACCCACTTTTTATGACAAAGCACACGTTGGGCTGGCTACATTTCCTATAAGTGTTCGTTGCTCAGGTGTGCGCGTCTGACAAAGGATTATCGTAATTAAGTCGTAAAGTAAAAAACTGATTGGTTAAATACTACATACAAGGAAAAGCACGTTTCGGCAATATTCTAAACTAATTGTACACTATTACAAAATTCTTGTTTTACAAAACTATACAGCGTTCATTGCCCAAATTGAATGGTTGTCTGAGAACCCATATGTGCGTTCATAGCCTAGATTGAATGGTTGTGTGAGAACCAATGTACTTGGTCATACCCCAGATTGAGTGATCGTGTGGGAACCCATATACGCGTTTATAGCCCAAATTGAATGGCTATGTGAGAACCCATATATGCGTTCATAGCTCAAATTGGATAGTTGTCTGAGAACCCATATGTGCGTTCATAGTCTAGATTGAATGGTTGTCTGAGAACCCATATGTGCGTTCATATCCTAGATTGAATGGTTGTGTGAGAACCAATGTACGTCCTTATACCCCAGATTGAGTGATCGGGTGGGAACCCATATACGCGTCCATAGCCCAAATTGAATGGCTGTATGAGAACCCATATATGCATTCATAAAGGGTTAAGAGCGCGCATGCTCTCCTTCTTTGATCCTCCTCCGAGCTAGTTGGCGATTAACTCTTTCATTTTCCTCAGCTATAAGAACCCACCCGGGAGAATTAAGCAGCAGCGCGAATGGACTTGGCGATTCGAAAGGCGATTTCACGGTTATAATTCTTTTATCGGACGCTGCTACGGTGATCGCCGTCCGCTGCTGTTTCGACGAGAAGAATACTGTTGCACGACGGTTTATTTGCTTGCCAGCTTCACGAGCTTTTGTTAGCCTTCGACCATCGATGCACTCTTCGGTTGTTTGTTAGCCTGCCCGGCTCGGGTACGATGACTTTGTTTTCAGACAGACTCGCGAACGCTGTCGGTGAACGTGTTAAGTGTTTGTTTAGCAAGCTTTCCGAATGTTCGATCTTTTTTTTTTTGTTCTGCAGATATTCTGAGGCAATGTTTAGAAATTAGATAAGGTGTTTAGATGTAACGAGTTTTTATTTTGGAAACAATTCGAATGATAGAAGTTGTTAACACTTAGCCTACCGAATGGGGAGATCTCCCATTATCTTCCTCTGCCATTGATTCTATTTATTTTTGTTATAACTAGTGTTGAATTTATTAAAAAATGTATTTTGGAAGAGCAGAAAATGCATTTGATGACAAACTAGTAACAAAAGTAAATAGAGTCAATGGCAGAGGAAAGGATAGGAGACCACCCAAGTGTTAAATACGATGTCCTGACGATGTATACCTAATGATAATATCTTTACTAAGAGAATTCCACTAAATCGAGTGTTATCGACGATTTTTCCACACTTCCGCTATGAAAACCTCCAAACCTCCTCCTGATCGAATGAACAAGAAAATAAAATATGAAGCAGTTGAGTACTGTGATACCCTGCAAATCATTCATTGTTTTGATTAATAAACTGCAGTTTAGAGGACACGTTGGTACCGGAAGAGATTGCACGCTCCAATGGCAGATCGTGGCGCCAGAATCATTAACAGACAGCCGGATCTCGTGCACACCTGATTTAAGCGGACAAAACGTGAGCTTGGCCAAAATTCTTGCTTTCCAAGCTGCACCCAGTTAAACGTAATTTAAAATCGCGGGATAAACAACTGACTAAGGCGGTGCCAATCCAAATGCTTTGTCGCTCCACGAAACATCGCGTGGAAAGATAAAGAAAGAGGAACGAGAACCGCGAGCAGATTATTTTCTTCGCTGGCCAGTGACGAGCGATCGTGGATTTGTTGTGGCAAACGTGGGAACGAATTGACGAATCACAATCGCATATATCATAACTTCAACGAATGTTCCCGGAGAAAGGAAGAGAAATTTAGTATCCATAGAAGCCTGATTTCGAAAAGAGGTCCTTGGAAGTTTAACAAATTTAGATAAATAACTTTAGAATGAAAAATCATAGTCATCCGTATTAATGACAATTTTTGAATTGTAGAAAATTTAAGCAACAGCGTTTGCCAACAATTGCAAGCATCGTCATTAAAACGTTGAGCAAACCTCGGGATCGTATAATAAATTACACATTCTCGGTGGAATTCGCAATCAATTTCCTTTGTGCACGATCCTGAAGGCTGTGTCTGTTTTAAAGCTCGATACTCGGTTGCATAATGGCGATATTTCTGCTTTTCAACGAGTCCGGCGTGTATATTTGTTAAAAGATGGAATTCAACGAGGATAGAAGAATCGAAAATAGATTTTCGTTTTACAAATAGAACATAAACGAAGGGGTAGACATTTTGTCTTCAAATTTAAAACGAACTCCTGGGAGACTTCAGAGTTCGTAAGGTACTGTCGATCGCAAAAGTCTGCGACGAAACGCGACGTAGACCCGATTGGTAAATATCAAATGGGTTTTTAATCGACCATGGAAGAAAAGCGAAGCGTTGGCAGGGACAAGAGCCAAAGAAATCATGCCAGATATCAAGATACGCCGAGCGGATTAAATTTTGTACCGATGTCGAATTAACGAGTCTCTGATGACAATTTGTCACGGTAAAAAGGAACCGCCCCTTGCTTGTCGCGGCTCAAAACGTCCACAAAATCGTGTTTTGTAAAGGAAGAGAGGAGAGTCACGAGAAATCGAAAAACCGTGTAAATTTGACATAAAATTACACTAATGACAACTTTATTTATTTATTTATTTATTCACGGATTATTGAATCCCTTTATACATTAAATGTCATATTAAAGAATACTTCGTAAAAAGAATCACGAGCACTTGACAGAACACCTTTTTATATTTTCATAATCTTTTGACTACATTTCGATAATATACATACGATTCTATTTAAACCAATGTGACCCTTTTCGACCAACGCGATCTTAAAAATAAACGAATAAATAATAGAAAAAGAGAAGAAAAATCTGCGAAATTTCATTGCGTAACATCTCGCTTCTTTCCCGCCATTTCTCTAACGTTATTTCTGCCTGAGTTCCATGCCAGACGTCGTGCAAGTATTTTGACGTGTCCCGAACAACGTCGCGGAAAAGCGTGCACGTGTTTCCTAGTTTCTGCGTTTATTTCTTTTTTTTTTTCTTCTTCTTCGTCCGAAAAATTGAGAGCCGGGTCTCTTTGACACGTGTTCAAAGAGACAGCGCGGTTTTTGCGTGGCGATTTCTGCGGGAATCTATTTTAAATCGCAAAAATCGTAGATGTTTAGACAAAGAGATTTAAGAGCTAAGAATTGAAGAGAATCGTATGACAAAATTAACGCAACGGGACGGACATAATGGTTTCTTTGAAAGTGATGTTTGTGTACTCAAGCTTAATCGTAAAATCATCTGAAACGCGTATAATTATTTTCCTTTTACTCGGCACACTTGGTACTTAGAAAAAAATAAATAAATTTTTAGATAAAAGTGAGAAGTGGTAAGGTCAAAAACGCAAAAATTAGAGTTGCAATTTCGCTTTTAACACTTAGTCAACCGAATGGGGAGATCTCCCATTTTTTTCATAACAAGGGCGCTACGATTAATTCTATTTACTTTTGTTATTAATTAGTCTTGAACTGGTGTTGTACACAGTTCGTCAAATGCATTTTCTGTTTTTCCAAAGTTCAATTTTTAATCAAATTCAACACCAATTCAAGACTAATTAATAACAAAAGTAAATAGAATCATTGGCAGACGAAATAATGAGAGATCTCCCATTTTTCTCATAACAAGGGCGCTACGATTAATTCTATTTACTTTTGTTATTAATTAGTCTTGAACTAGTATTGTTCACAGTTCGTCAAATGCATTTTCTACTCTTCCAAAGTGCGATTTTTAATAAATTCAACGCCAATTCAAGACTAATTAATAACAAAAGTAAATAGAATCATTGACAGACGAAAGAATGAGAGATCTCCCATTTTTCTCATAACAAGGGCGCTACGATTAATTCTATTTACTTTTATTATTAATTAGTCTTGAACTAGTATTGTACACAGTTCGTCAAAAGCATTTTCTGCTTTTCCAAAGTACAATTTTTAATAAATTCTTAATACGCGACGAACAGTGTTCGATTAAATGTGTCACCGTGCAGTTAGCTAAATGTTAATAGGCTCTCGGTTGGTGAAGCGTTAAAGTCCAGATTTCTTACCGATTTTCTTTATACAAATGAAACAATTCGTCAATAGCATAAAACGCTATGAGTATAAAATAATACATCTCAGACGAATTGAAACGGTCTGAGGTTGGACAGTAATTTATGAGCCGACTTAGCAAATATAAATTCATCTTACGGTCGATTTAACATTGAAACTTGGAATTCCAGGTGGAAGCGTTTGATTTTCCTATGTATATTTCTCTAGAAAATTTCCGATGAATAATCTACGATATAAACAACATAAAGTAGGCAAATAAACCGTACAGCAATAACTCCCGCGTTTAAAGGCGAGTCGTAACAACGTAGAAGGTTAGATGTCTCAAGTAGCGGCAACTAAAAGAATTATAACCGTAATATCATTTCCTGAATCATAATTTTGCATTCTGAACTCTGTTGCACTCGCCCTGGAGGGAATTTGCATCGTAAATAAACGGGAATCAACTTTTTGCCTGGATCCGCTCGGTCCCTGTCTCGCTTGACGCAATGGCGAGATATTCGAAATGAGAAAACTAGACAATTTCACTTTATCGTGAAAATCGTTAAACGTAATGTAGGATATAAACGTCGTAAAACGGTCGTGCAAATAAACTACAGGATAGTAAGTTTCACGTTTGAACGTGGATTATAGCGTGATGACGAATAGAAGATTTTAAGTAACAATAGACGAAGGGGTGATAAACACGAAATTGTGATTTGCTTTGCGTTATAGTTTTCTAAAATGTCGTACATATTTGTTTCGAGAAAGAAACTTTTAATTACTGACCGAGATTCAACTGTACTACAATTACTAAGAAATTTTCGTTATCGAAAAAGAATCTTTATAAAAATGCCATACACACCATCTTCTTTTATATACGAATAAATGTTTCGTCAACGTCGAAACAAACATCGCTGTATCATTTTTTGGACACGGTAACTCAACGCAATTTGTTGCATCAGTTTCCTTTCATGTAAAAATCCGTGCTCTTAACAAATGGAGTAAAATGTTATACGTGACATTTTGAAAGGAATGATTCCTGTTGTTTCAAGAGTTGTTCTTCTCAAAATACCGTGCAATACATCATTTGTTCCGTCGCAAGGCTTATGCTCGCAAGGCTGATCGCAATGAACATTTAAGATACAAGCACGTGCATCTTGCTGAAAAGTTTGCAGTCCATCGTGCCAAAATACCACTCCGGAAAACAAATGACAGGCAACATTCGTCATTGTCAATTCAGAAAATTCGCTAACGAACTCCCGTCACTGCTGGAAAAGTCGGTACACGTTCTACAGAGTTTGTCGTATATTTTTTTGTTCTAACAAAAGCTCCTAACTCATGTTTCTAAAGGATAAATACACTATCACTCAAAACTTTCAATGTAAGCGAACATGAATCATGGAATCTAATATCTGATCAAAGCCTTGTAGAAGAAGAATGTCCTTCGTTTCTCATTATGTTTTATCGCAATAAAAAATACGGTTTAATGGAAATTTTCATATCATGCTATAGAATATAAAAAATCCAAACTACTTCAATACTTTAAGAACATAAAGATATAATATTATAACGAAAGCTAACGAAATTAAGAATGTCTGTCTATCCTATCCCGTACCCAAGTTATGTAACAAAGGTACTCAAACTCTAAAGCTAAACCTCTCTCGATAGCTCAAACTGTTCACCACGAGCACGTAATAGCATTCAATCCAAGGTACCCTAAGTAATAATTCCAATATTCAAGATCAAGACACCGTCAATCGAAATGTCTCTGTGGCGACCTTCCTGCCCTCGCTGCTAGGAGAGATCTCAACCAACTACCTTCTTCGTAAATACTCGAGTCCGACACGATTTTTATACATATGAGTTCCGAACTGTCCTTTCCTATCTCTGTGTTTAGGACAAGGACCTGATGAGTATGATGAGTCCACTAGCAGGCCCCGAATGAAGTACCCCTTCCCTTCCCTTTTCCTTCACTCTTCCACCATAGCTGCAGAAATACAGCAGCCACAGACCTCCTTATAGAACTGTGTAGATGTGTTTAACCCATCCACGGTTTTGTTAAAATTACAAACACTTAAAAAGCGTGGGACAAAAGTGTTGCAATATTTTTATAATTTCAATTATTCGACCTGATCATAAAAATAAGAGAAGAATCCAACGTTAGCAAACGAAACATTTCAGTAACTATGCGACACACGAAATGGTAAATTTTAAACCCCTTCCCTTCCCTTTTCCTTCACTCTCCCATCTTAGCCACACAACCACCCAACATCTCGTTCGTCCACGCATACCGACCGACCGCGGTGCCCGTTACACGTTGCTATCGCCACATCGGGGCGGCGTTTCTTCATTTCTCAGCCCGTCCAATCTGCACAGGCATCCACGGGAGAGACCAGAAGCAGGCATCCCCGTCGAATCCCGGCTAATAAATCCCTTCGCTCGCAGTCAGGCTCCTGCTATTTCCGGATTTCTCGGAGCGCGTTTTATCCGACACGGAGGACAAACGCGAGTCCTCGTGCCTTCGTTTATCATCCGACTGTATGATGCATCGTTCCCGCTCGACGATGCATCATAACGCGGCTTAATTATCGCCGCGACTATGAATCTCGCGGAACGCTCTTTTCCGGCCGGGTTAAATGGCACAGAACGGGCTCTCCTTTATGGCCGCCGCGATTTCTCCTCCCCCCGACAGATGCACCGGTTCGGGGGAATGTCCCGGCTTTTTCCGGGTGCTGTAAAGATAACATCGGACCCGGTGCACCGTGGCGAGGATTGATGGAAGACCTGCGTTCCCTGACGGGCGCGGGGAAGAAGGGACGTTTCGCGAACTGTCCGGTTAGGTTCGGTTAAGGATTAACCGGTTTCGATGCAAACTACAGCGCAAGGTTATAATGTTCGACGGGTACAGTTAACGAGATTTTTGTCGATCTAAGGTTGTGGAAGCGGAAAATCTGTTGAGTGGGGACTTGATATAATTTCTGAAGCCTAAACTTGTCATTTGTGTCGTTGGATACTTGAAGGAAGGCGCACTTAAGCTACGTAAGTTGATAGGTCGTTATTCATTGATGAATTTTATTATGCATGTGTGTATTGAAAACATTGATAATCGTAGAATCTATTGTTTTTTCTTTATGTGTATTGTTCATATTGACAATTACAAACTTCTTATTAAAGCTACTAAAGAAACACCGATAGATCACTAACCATCGAGTCAACCATCAAGTAAAATACCTATGTAAGTCAATAGGTCGTTATTCATCGATGAGATCTATTATACATGTGTGTACTGAAAACATTGATAATCGTAGAATCTATTGTTCATCCTTTATGTGTATCGCACACATTGACGATTACAATACTTCTTGTTAAAGCGATAGATCACTAACCATTGAGTCGGTCATCAAGTAAAATACCTATGTAAGTTGATAGGTTGTTATTCATCGATGAGATCTATTATACATGTGTGTACTGAAAACATTGATAATCATAGAATCTATTGCTCATCCTTTATATGTATCGCACACATTGACAATTACAATACCTCTTGTTAAAGCGATAGATCACTAACCATTGAGTCGATCGTCAAGCAAAATACCGTTCTGAAACGTACAGTTTTAATTTGTAAGTGAAGCTAGACGCGGTTCAGAATAGATTTCCGTTATTCAGTTCCACGGTATCGTTTTCTGTTTGTGGCTGAGCGATAGCGAGATCGTATGTCGGCAGAGCAACCTGTGATGCAAGGTTATTCGAGGCCATTCAAGGTATTCGTTCGTCATGCTCTGAAAGTCAGCGGCGCGTCTGACCACAAACGGCATCGTTCTACTGTCACAACCTAGATTCTACGGCCTGAATTAATGATCCAGAAATTTATCGATTCTTCGAGCTGCTAACGAAACATTAGGTTAGATCGCCGTTCGGTTTTTCAATAACGGGAGCCCAACGCCACTGATACAGAAACTCGTGACAAAAGATGAAATATGAAAGTCCGGTGCATCATACTGTCTTATATCTATATATTAGCACGACATCCTTTGATTTACATACAACAGATCGCGAAAATTTATGCCTCGCAGTTTCAACAGCAGTGAAACCAACTTTCTGGCAGGATTTTCGAATTTTACGCGTACAGCAGGAATAATTGTAAAATAATCTTGTAAGAAAGTGAGGTACAACATTTGCAGAAGATTAAGTAATAATATCAAATCAAAACATGTCAAAAATAACAGAATGATTTATGCCCATCGGTAGAACACTATTTTAAGTTATTGCTTTTGTTTTCGATGAAGCTTCCTAATGTTCTTGCTGTATTACTTTACAACAGGTAATATTTCAGTAACCTTCTGTTATAAAGGATACTTATTTTCTGTTTGCATCGTTCTTATCGATATCAAACGGTACACAAGGATCAAGATACTAAATACAATATTCTACTTATTTCTATTCTAAATATCTGAATATTTATTTCCTTGTTATATAATAATGTATTAAAGTGTGGTATCGTAGTTTTAAGGATACGAAAAGTGAAAGTGTGGGTCGACTAGACAAAAGCCAGGCCCATCGAAAACCTTTCGCAACCAGGACCTCAGGAGACAAATCGCCACCACAGCCCAGACGTTTTATTATTTAAATATCATATCGATTGCCATTAATTTTTGTGGGATGTATGTATAACGTTCTAACTAAGTGAAATTAGCAATTTTACGTACCGATCCACATAAGTGACACTGTGTGTCACATATATCTGACACCCGACTCAGGTAAGAAAATCGGGTCGTCACATAAACACTCTACTCGAGATGACCCACCGTTTCCCCGTTCGGGTGGCATTACGAAGTAATGTGTCGATAGGATCGAAAACAATTGGCGTAGGGGCCCGACAAACGTGCCTCGAAGCGGTCCATTTATATGTGACGCTGCTAGCGAAAGGGTTAAGCACCTTTATTCTACAAAAGTATTGCGAATAAGAGTGCAGTTTATTTACTAATATAAAACCCCGTTTCCGATAGAACCGAAAGTAATCTCGCGTTTCCTTGAAATTGCGGAAGGTAATGGTAGGCCTGTTGTTCCTATCGACGATTTCAAGCACGTGTAAACGTTGTAACGCCACGATCCGTAGACGGCCTCCGCTATTTCCATCTGCGGAGCCTTCGCGAGGGGCAGGCATCGCGTAGACGTTGCTCCTATTTAAAATAAGCAACTTCACGGTGCATCCGCGGCTCGCGCGGCGCAGGCCTTCACTCTTGTGTCACTCTTCTATTTCCAGAGGCCTCGGCCGCGCGTCTTTTGCCGTCGCGATGCGTCCACTCGAAATAGGCGTTTATGTCTGACGGTTGTTTCACCCCCTCGCAACGAACAGCGCACATTCCCCTTGTGAAAGTGTTCGCCCGGCCGACAAAGCTTTCCATTAGCGGAGAAAAATTTCTTTGTCACGCTACTCGTCGGTTTTTCCAAACAGCTACTGCGAAACTTCTCGTTCGTTTTGCGCGCGACTTTATGGGATAAAGGAAATCTTATCGTCTTCGATGCACCTCTTATTTTACTTTATTTTTATTTTTGTTTAACGACGTCACGCAATGGAAGAAGCTCCTTTATTTCGTTTCAACCCTTTGCCACGCAATTTTCTTTGTATACAGGAATAAGTAAGGGATGTACAGTAGCTGACAAAAGTTTAAGACCGAAGGGTGAAAGAAAATAAATTAATTAATTAATAAGAAATAACGGTATAAATGAAATTTATATTCTACGTTAATCGATAAACAGCGTTCTACCACGATGACGATAAAAATGAGTACATAAACAATATTTGAGAACCATAAAATTATCTTTTGCATCGTGCTGCTGCCTTAAACTTTTGTCCGCTACTGTAACTGGTGTTCGTTATTTTCCAATTTTATAAATCAAACCCCGAATCCTCGTCGTCGCGTGAATCATAATCCACATCTTAATCTTGGCTTCTCAATACAAAACAAAATAATTTACTCCGACATAATGACGTATCGTGTACTCATCGAACGCTACAAACAATTTCTGTTCGTTATATAACCATGTTAAGCTATTTCCACTGACAGAATGATGAAAAGTTGAACAATTTTTCATGCGTTCAACGGTCTAGACAAATGTCGTTCATCATCCACGTAAACCGCCAAGAAAATTCAGCGTTGCAGGATAAAGAGACGGCCGGCTGTCCAACCGTATTAAACTCGCTGAATTAAATTAATTCGTCGGAGAAAAGAAAAAAGAATTCCACCAACTTGGCAGGAATGACGGGAGGAGCCTGTCACGGGTTTTAATATCGCACCGGAAACACGCCGCGAAATGATAAATAAAGCGACGTCGAGATTTCTTCCAAAGATTCTACGTTGCGTCACAAGATTAAGGATAAGGCTAGAATGGCACTTTGCCGTGAACGTGGCGCACAACTTTAATTCGTTTCACTTTTGCGCAAGAAACTGCGATCCACGTGAATCTACTCTCAACCTTCAGCGACGCGTTTCAAGTTCATTTCCTTTGACGAACCTTTAATCACAGTCGGGAAATCAACATTAGGCTTGGGGACACCAGACTGACCTGAGGTTGACATTCTTGCAACCCTGCGATTCAATTTCTCCTCTCCTTCTGTTCCATCTTTGTGCTCTGTATTAATTTTATTCCGCTTTTCTGATTCGTGGTTAGTACTGTTACATAATTATTCAAGGATAATAAAGAAACACTAACAATAATTCTGACGTTGTTAATTAAAGATACAGTAAAAGCATTGTGTACTAAAATTAGGTGGTCGAAATAGACATTTATTAAAATATTAAAATATAGTGATGTGTTCTATTAGGTTATTTTAATAATAATAATAGAGTCAACGATTCACCACCGCAATGAAATCATAAAGGATATCGTTATCCTTGAATATCGTAACAACAATTTCTTACTTTCAGACTTCAATTCTATTACAGTACGCGTGATAAACTTCAACAATGAAGTTGAGAGATCCCAAACGGTGGTACAGCTAATCCAGGATAACATATCGAGCGATATATTAATAAGAGGGCAGATATAATCGTGTAGGACAAACAGAAGAGGATCACTTTATCTCATCGACATAGCCATAGCAAACATCTATAATTCACGGCGTACCATCCAAGAAAAACACCAAATGTACACAGAAGTTGTAACCGAAATAGAAAGAACGTGGAACATCGACGGACTTCTTATCGTTCCCATAATCCACTCCGCGTCGGTGTAAAATTAATAGGTTCAGAGCGGGAACATCTGTATAAAACGTCGAGAATTCCGACTCGGAGTTTCAACAGTGCACGGTCAGCCATTGAAAGATACTTAAGGTCTTCGTGCATGAGAACACATATTGAAATATGCTTTTTTACGAACAATATCACAAGTTTGGGGAGGGAGGGGCGATACGAAGCGAAATAAAAGCTCGCAACAACATGGACAGCGCTGTGCGACCAACGCGTTTCCTCGCTATGAATCACCAAGGTTGCTCTAACAGTTATTTTCCAAAAGTATTATTCATCACTGTTTTCTCTTCTTTTTTCCTAGCGGCCTAAATTTGTACGAAAGCTCGATTTATTTGTCCAGCGACTAAAAATGAAAAATCAAGGCATAAATCTTCTCTTCTAAAAATCCTCTACAGCAGCGAGTGGATACGGAAAATTTACCGAATCGATCTTTGCAGCGTTACCGTTGTCGCTGAATGGACATTTTTATAAATATTCCATAAACAAATCGTCGCGAAAGGAACCAATATAAATATTCTTTAAGATCTTCAAGCTTTTCCCGGTTTGCGAAGCGATACAAGTAGACTAGTACAAATCTAATGTAACCTTTCCCTGATATTACCATTTTAATGGTACCGGATATGATATTTTACAGACGCGATGATGTACCATCTTTCAGGTTTTAACATTTCCATATTGACGGCTGGGACATTCTAAAGATCATCTGCCCACGTGTCAGGCCAACAATGGCATCGTTCCATTGCCCCACATTCCGATCTTTCATTACGATTAAATTATTGTGCGTACCATCCAACTGCATTAATAGTATCAAATATTTACGACGCTGCTTAAAATTGACCTCGAAATTGGCAACGGACACGGAAACTTCGATGACACATAAGCAACTTATCGCGTAAATTATCGAAACAATGTTCCAAGTGCGTTGTAAATAACAAACCGAACAAAATTTTCGCGAAACACAATTCATCGTTCCCTCATCGACCGTTACTAATGCATTATGCAACCACTGATGTTACGCAAAACAGGTATGCAAAATAAGGAACACGCTGCTGAAACTTTCTAACGAAACAGTAAACGAAGTTATGTTTTTCTTCCTGTTTTATTTGTTTCTCGCCTATTTAAAATAAATGAAGTCCGAAGTCATATCAAATCGAGAAGCTTTATTAACTACTAGCTGTTGCCCGCGTCTTTTTTTATAGCGCTCGTTTAAAAATCGGCGGATTTTCAAACAAACTTTCATCCCTTATTTTACCCCCTTGGGGGTTGAGCTTCCAAAAACGTTGAAACACGTATTTCTTTATTTCTAACCAAAAAGCTGAATACCAGTTTTCATAGTGCTTTCTTCAAAATCAACGGATTTTCAAACAACCTTTCAATCCCTATTTAACCTTCTTAGGGGTGGAATATCAAAAAATCCTTCTTTAATGGATACCTAAGTCCTAAAAGGAACATATTGTCCAAATTTCACGTTTCTAGCTTCAGTAGTTTAGGCTCTGCGACGATGAATCAGTCAATCAATCAGGACATGTCTTTTTATATGTATAGATAAACGATCGAGTCGCAAAAAAATAGCAACACCGACATGCTTCGAGATCAGTATTGTTAAACATGTCCCTCGAGAAAGTAAACAAGAGAATAAATCAGAGTAAAAACGAAAAGTATATAAAATTGGACGATCGTCCATCTATTGTTTCTCAGCGAACGTACATAAAAAGCCTCTCGAGCTTCTATTCTTGAAACGTGAATACAAAATTGAACACGAGGTAGTCGTGAAAAAAATGCCTCGATGTTTCTCCCCGTGCTGGATGCATCAGTCGATACGCTCTCGCTATCATCTTCGAGTTTTCATCGAGACGGACCATAAGCGGAGAACATCGTATCCAAACAAACACGTACGTAGACGCGCACACAAATACGCGTGGAAGAGAGTAGCCAGCCAGTTTCGAGATTACTCATCGCGGTTCACGATTTTCACGGGTGTTTATCACGGTTTTAGCCGGAGAGGCAGGACGGCCTTGGGTCCTGGCAACGCTCCTATAAACGCAGGAGCCTCGCGGAGAACGCCGCTTCCAAAAAGCTCGCTTAGGTTACGCAAATTATTGTTCCGTAGCGGTTTCATTATTATTGTTATAATTGTATCGTCTTTATTATGCATTCCGACAGGCAAGACGCGTATTAATAGGCGGGAACTTCAAGTAAATAAATGAACGGGGGCGGGAATGTCGTGGATGTTGGCGGAGGGGGAAGAGAGGGGTACGTACTTACAGGTATTTCTGTACGTATCCGTGTTTCTCAACAAAACATTTCTTGATACGAAGTCAAGCGGTCAATTAAAATTCGTCAGGACCAAAATACGATGGAATACCAGAAATATTAATAAATACCACGGGATTTCGCCAAAAGCATTTGTTTATCGTTTGTACCACAATCTTTCTTGAACCTCTTCGAAATATCAACCCGTGTTTAATGATTAAGATTTTGCATTGTATGTAAACATAAATGAAACACAAGGCCAATTTCTAAACCTGATTTTAAATTTAATAATACAATTTATCGGTATTACATGTTAAACAAAAATAAATATTATGGTTTACAGAAGATCCTTAGACGCCATTGCGATTAATACTATTTTCGTACCTTCTCTAAATCATAACAAACGATTATGCTTTGTTTAAGCTCCAAGAAAGAAATTATCATTTTTAAACAAGGAAAACATTTTCTCGATTAATTTTCCTAAGTGCGATGATTTTTAACAATTTCAACCACGCCCGACTTTCTGTTCGTTAAACCAAGTAATCCCCATAAAATCCCTCCGCAGCCACCTAAATCACCGTGCAACGATAATTATACGCTCGACTGCTATTCTTCCATCCGTTAGACGGTCATCCGTCAACGACGACAATTATAAAGCACTTTAACCGCTCCAAGTTTATGCATGTTCAGCCTAAATGTCCTTTCCCTCGTGGAAAATACTCGAGGTCGTGGCAGAACCGGAAGTCGACCCGTTGCCCGTGTCGTGACCAGCGGACAAGAAGCGAGCGCTATTTTGATGCTACCTGATGCTTTAGGCAATTCCCCTCTGTCATGCTTTGGTGGTCAACTTTAATTTATTGGATCGTATCAAGAGTCGGCGTTATGTAACGCGGCTAGACGTTTTGTTCCTGCCATTATACCTACCTACCACATTTCGACGTTCTCGACGGAAGAAGGAGATGGTGGTGTGTCGTTGCGATCGTGCAATGTTATTTGGAATATTTCGAGAATCAGATTAGTTGCGTTTGATCGAGGAGCCTTCTAATTTTAGGGCGGGCTAGCAGCGCAACGGTAGCTTCGATTTGGACTTTGAGAATGTGCATAAGCTCCGGAGATACGATATTTGGAAATTTTGTGATGAAACAAAGCGTTGCTTGTCTGTAGAAAGGGTTATTTTCTAACGACAACTTCATTCGGAGGGAATTGAAAATTAATAAAAAGGAAATACGGTTTTAGACGAGTGAACATATTAATTCTTGAAAGATTATCTCGACAATTTGTACATTAATGTTTAAATAAGGAAGCTAATGTTCAGTAATATATGTACAATTATCTCCGTGCAACTTTCTGCCTTGTTTGAGACAGCTTGAAAATTTTAACCAATCTCAACAAACATAAGAGATTATTCGGACGAATCTTCTAATAGCGACTTAGGATTTTCTCTTATAACACATAATAAGCCGCGACTGCCGCAAAATTGACGAATAGTCAATAATAGACGAATAATCTCTAAACTTGTCAGCCTGTTCAGCTTTAACCCTGGCGAAACCGGCGATTTTCATTTCTGGAGACGTCCATGCGTCACTGCTAGCAAATCCATGCCAGCAATAGCTGCCTGCGCCGCCTAGTCAACCAGAAACACACGCATACGATGGTAAACAGCTGGCTAACCAGCCTCCAAACTTATTCTGAGTCTCAAATAAATTCACGCTCGGCCCACTCTGCGGCCCAAACTCGCGGCCGAACAACAATCGACCAAGTCCTTCCTCCGTTTCGGCTACGAGGATCAATTTACCCTGTCCCAATTCCCTCTTTCATCTCTTCGCCTTCTCGAGCGATCTTACCTCTCGCCTGGTCGTGGTGGTGGTCTTGCGAGTGGTGCTCTTCCTGGTCATGGAGCTGATGGTATCGTGGGGCGAGTCCCAGTCCTGGAAGACTTGCGTGGTCGCCATGACGACTGATCCTCTCCGCGGTCACAACTTTAAAACTTCACTCAGATCCCGATGGAGAAGCTCCGTGGAGAAGAAAAATCGTAATCCCTTCACTGGCTCACGATACGCACTCGAACGGTGTTGCTCCTTGAACGAGAACCCTTCAGCGGATGACTCTACCGACGTAGGTATCGATGGTGCCGGATGAGGGGGAACAGTTTTGATAATGATAGGAGGTCCAAAGTATCCGATCGGACGTCTCTGCTCGAGACGAGGTACTCTAGCTTTGATTTTTGCTCGAAGATGCGATATTCGCTTCTGTGTTTATTATTTGTATTATTATTACTGTTGCATCAAGATATCCTGCGAGTTCAGATAGAGGGAACAGCACTCGACCGTTCGCTCATTCTTATTTCTATTTCAAAATATCTTTACCCACGTTTGCTTTCCAAGAGACACCAGCGATCCACGCTCAGATCAGAAAATGTTACTTCACTTTCGAAATACCGTCATCTACACATTTTCGTTTCTTCGATACACACTACTGCCGTTGTTCACTAAACGGAAAATAAATCCAAGTTCAGAGTAAGGCAAGCGGGTGAAACTTCGAATTGCAAATGAGTAGGGCAAGGTTCGAGAGGACACCTCGATCAGCAGGATCGACGACCGATCGATACTGGGGGCACGGATCGATACCTACGTGGTCGCCCCATCGGACGAGCCTGGTTGCTGCGAAGGCGCGACGAAGTGGTTCACGAAAGCTACTTCTTGGTGGAGGATGAATGCGCGATTCGAGGTGGATCACGCGCGACTGAGCTTCGGAAGCACGCCTCCGCTTCACAGCGAGAGAGTCAACCGCACCGCGCCCCATCCGCAGTCTAATTCCAGAAATACGGAGAAACACGTATAATTAGGACGACGACGGCCACCACGACGTCGTGGCGGGTCGCGACGCCACTCGACGAGATCTAACGTGGCTCCCTTAGCACGCCACACGGCCTGGGGATGGGCAATGTCAAGGGATTATGGAGAGAACTTTAACCCGAGATTCGTTTAATTTGCTTTGCGATGGGATGTCGGGAATAGCGTGGTGTTATTGTAAATAAATGGGTTGGGTATGTAGAAGGTGTTGTATAAAAGATGGTTACTTTGGTCTCGTTTATGGGAACAATATTGCCAAGGAATATAAATATACGTGAAAGATGAAACTTCAATTGAAAAAATAATTAGCTATGATGTCAGTTGACTTAACGCTAAACGTACCAGTACTTTACATATACCTATTCTTACTATAAGAGGTAGTTTGACCCCCCGTGGTGCATTAGGTATGCAAAGAATTTTTCTCGGTAAAAAATAAGCTAAGAGAAGAACGGAAAGCGAGAAATTGAATAATCAGCTAATATAAGAATTTACAGAAAGTCAGTCGAACGAAAGAAATAATAATGAATGTACGATTTATAAAGTAAATTTTGAAAGGGATTATTTGACCCTGCTTGGTACGTTTACTGTTAAATCAGCATTTACTAATATACAGTACAATTACTGTATCCGACGATCCTCTGTCATCAAGGGGTTACTAATCACGCAACTCAATCCCGCACTTCATCCTTAAATTACCAAAATTACCGTACACCTCGTACAAACGCGATCCTTTAAAACACGCTTCCGTTACTCGCGTTTCTTTATTCCCTTAACCATGTCCAATTACTGTATTCTTCCTTTGCTCACAATCAACCCCGCTTGAGTAAATCAATTTCCATCCCCCCACCTGTACACAGGCCATACAGATAGACAGCTCTGTCTCGCGACGAATTTCGATCGAAATTTATCACTGGAAACGACGATGGTTCTCATCGAGCGGGCGGCCCGTCCGGTTTTCAACGCTGCACGAGCTTAGACGGGACAAAGGGCGTTGATTGCGAGCGGGGCAAGCGAACAAAAAGCCCATCGGCGAAAAACGAAACAAACACAGCGCGGGCAAGGAGAGAACGAGCGTGACGCGCATCCAGAAAGAATAATGGGGCGGCACGGGGAGAGGGATGGGGACCCATGGATCTCTATTTCGGCCAAATAAATCAAATATCGACGTTATACGCGCGTCCCCGTAAATCGAATTCCTGTGGAACTGGCTCGTTGACAGCGGCGACCGCGTGAATGAACTCGTAAGACATCGCCGTCGCGTTTTACGAACGTCGCGACTCGCTACGAATCGAATTTATGACGATTATACGCGGGCCACGGTGGGAAAGAAATGTTTTCGGACAAATCCGGTTGAGGACGAGGAAAATCGTGGGCTGAAAACGTGAACGGAGAAAATGATGGAGTATTTTTAGGTTTTAGTAATACGCGAGATCGAGGGACGGGTGGAAATTCTTTTGGTTTTAGAATTCGGTGAATAGTTTGTTTATGGAAATACGGGTTTCTCGATTTTTGGAGTAACGTTAATATTGGGAGGGAAATTTTTAAGAGAAAATGCTATTTATGTTTTAATAGGAGACAGTGTTATGTATACGAATTTTGAAAATTGTTCTATTAAATATTAATAATATCCTGATTGAAACATGTTTCATAATGATTTGTTGTAACCAGGATATAACGTGATTAATTATTAATACGCAATTTCGTTCATGTAATGCTGGCACATTCGTGGACCAACTTTATGCTAATTGAATTTTTTAGTCGCCATAATAATACTTTGAATGAATCTCTAATATTTCCTGTGCAAAATGATAATTAACTACTTCATTAGCATTTTTATTATAAGGTAGGTAAATACCTTAGATAAATATAAATTTTTAGGATTATTCACCGATTACGATCGATTTATTCGATTGTTAATTTAATCGTCAGCAGTAATCGTTACTCCTGCACGGGCTTCGTGCTTGACCTCCGACACGAACGTTCAGAGCTTTCGTTAAGCACTTTAAGTAGCTTATCCCAGTCAACTTCCATCGTTGAATCGACCTGGATGGTTTGAAGTAATTCATTTAATCGGAATAAAAGCATCCAGTCGTAATATTCGGTCACATTTACTGTTAAACTCTTTGGTCAGCAATACCACAGAATATCGTTAGCTTCTTTGTTTCCAATAATGTAGAAAAATGTATGCACACGCAATAATAATGTATCTGCTGGAGCTATAGCTTCAACGCGAACGAATGCACGTTCAACAAGTAACAGAGTAGCGATTAATAAGGTATTAATACATCGATGTCATCGGGATAGCGGATCTCACATCACGAGCCAACCTCGTTTAACTTTCCGCGCAAGTATCATTCTTCCTTGGAATTCAATTTGGCACCATCTTAGGAGATAATTTATTCCTTGCTCTTGCATCTATGCAGTGAGAGAATTATATGAACCTCCATTCCCAACAATAAACTGTTATCTGTAGCTGATTTTCGTATAAAATTAACCCCCATGCTACACCGCCTTCCAAACTGTACCTAAGCTTTTTCGCGACAGAAAATTCGCTGAAAATAATCAAACATGATCACCGTTAATTGTTCATCGCATTCTCATAGTCTAGATGCAACGCACGAATTTCCTTTAACACTAGAACTACCGATAATTAAAGTGTATTTATTTGCATGGAATAGATTAAATTGAAAATTACATGAAAAAGTACCGAATACATAGAAAACACATCTTTATTTATACCTTCTGCTAAAAATCATAGAAAATTTTGGAAGCTTCATCACAGTGAATTGGTCATTAGCAATTAGTCATTTTGACTGCTCTGGTAGTTCTAGCGTTAATTCAAACTTCGATCGCATCGAAGTTATCGAGAACAGACATTTTCTTTCGATTTATAACACCTTATTTCCTTCGCAATGCCAAGAGCCCGTGTCAATTTCCTTCGTTCTTTTTTCCTCAGGATTTTCTTGCGGAAAATTCTGTTTCATCTTTCATTTATTTTCCGACTCGGTGCCTCCGACCTTTCCCGCTTCGCTGCACCCTCTCTCCCTTTCCTGCGTTTCCATTTTCTTACCTCTTTTCAAGCTTTCATTCCACGTTAGTCGAGTTATCCTTTCTTCCGGTTTAATGGCTGGGATTTTTATATCCCCCACCCCCACCCCCTCCGCGGCTTATATTCTAACCTCTTTACAAAATAAACAACGTCACGCCTTTATTCGTTTGCAGCTTTGCGGTTCTGTAAACGCTGCGGTTCTTTTTCCGGTTTCGAGCCACTATTTTATGTATTTCGCGGTTAACGACGCTTATCTGTTCCCGCTTTTTTTCTTCGCGATTGCCATGCATTCGAATTTAACCAAGTTGAAATGTTTATTTCTTCGTAAGACGGTTAAAACGAAAAGACCTCGAGATTTAAAATGCGTACTCAAACTCTGATAAATTTTAGAAGCTTATACTTCGCCTGCTGTTAAATAAATTTTAAGGGATGTGAATTTACGGAATAGGAATATAAAATAAAAAAGTTTGCACAGTAAAAAAGGCATGAAACCCCTAAAATTAGAATCTTGCAAATGAAATAACCTAAGCGATTTTATAGATTTCAGCGCGTCATTTTTATTCCACTTCGTAAGTTCATTTTTACAGCTAACATTATTCAGATATGAACAACGAATCAGATAATTTAAATAAAAGTGAACAAAAATCACAGAACACAATAATCAACGCAGAACAAAAGCTAAAAATACACGTCTGAACTTAATTTTGTGCATGAACCAGACAAAGATTTATGATTTATCCTGCGACATATTGTAACTAATGGTAAGCCACGAAAACGAGATTGCAAAAGGCAACTGTGATCGCGTCACCACGATATTCCGGAAGCGATGATCTCCAAGAAGGGCCGGCACAATTGCGAGGTAACGCTGGCCAGATGCAAATCCTGTTCGTAAATCTTGCGAAGCTTCTTTGGCAAGAACGAGGGAAACGGAATACAGTCGCGTTGAACCGCCTGTGACCGATCTAACGAGTCGAAACGGGCAAAGGCTGCAGGGGTGGACAGGTGAGAAGAGGTGGAGGATCCTTCTCGCGCGATGAAACGCTTCAACCGACGCGTTAGTTAACGCTTTTGTCGACCAAATCGCTATTTATAACGGATTCGCGTGCATCCGACTATAACAGTGTGTCCTGTTTCGTTTATTTCCTGCGAGAAACGCGCGTTTCCGGGCTTGATGCAAAATTTATACTTCACGCGCTGTTGAATAAATTGTAAGGGATGGAAACTTTGCTTTAGCGCGAGTTCTACGCTGTTGGAGATACTTTGGTTCGATATCCGGGAAGGGTTTCTTATGGTTGTTATAATTCTTTGTCTCAGAAAATCTCCATGAGTTTGTCGCTATAAAAGAATTGCTTGAAAGTACAATAATTGTAGCATCGTAGTTTTAAGGAGCAGAAAAATGAAAATGTGGATCGACTAGACGAAAGCCAAATTCGTTGGAAAAAATCGTTGATAACAAACAATTTACCGATAGGGCAACAATGTTTAGCGAGCGGGGGGTGGAAAAAGAGGAAAAGGCCTGTAAGGGTATCCTCGAAGAAGGAAAAGGACTAGTATTGAATAGAAAACCGAGTTGTGGAGTCGCATAAAGAGTTGAGAGTTAAACATAGAGCTGCGTGGCAGAATTGAGTTAGAAGTTACTGTGTACTGTATATTTTAGCTATCAATCATATTAATAATAGTAATAATAATCTTAAGAACCTTTTTCTACGTAATCTTCCTTGGTACTGTATTATTGCTTCTGGTCGAAAGTTTGTAGAATAAAGAACCAAAAAATCCTTCATAAATATACCACGATCTAAATACAAATAAAACCAAATCAAGAAACATTTCTTACTGTCCCTTTATATTTCTTTTTGTACAAAATTGTCCGTAAAGCATCCTATTAGACTTAATAGATCTCATAACGAAGTTCTCCACGGAGCCACAAAGTTCATTCCCCTGATCCGAACGAAAGAAAAGCAAACGATCGAGGTAACAAAGCCGAGCACACTCTAGTTCGGGGAAACTCGATCCCGATACGAGGTTAATACGTCAAAGATCCAAACAGCCAATGGACAGGTCGCACGAGCACGCGTTTTCACGCAGGATTTATGTGGTCGATGGACGCTCGATACCGAGGGACGGGAACGGCCAATAACCAGCGGCAAAATGGATTATTTATAAACGTAATTCCGGTTCCTCGAGACACGAACAGATGGCAACACCGGCTGAGAGCTTTCGCGGGAACTTGAAAGCTCTACAGCTTTTCTGGCGAAGCCGCCAGATGGAGACGAGCTTACGTCTTGGCTGCAAAAAGAGACGCTGTCGCGGGCGGCACGGAGATCCATCAACTTGTGAGACTTCCGGTCGTGCGAGCTGAAACCAACTGACCTTGAAAGATGTCAGAGGTTTCGCTCGAAGCGACTTCTTCTTTTAGACAGAAACAGGAAATCTAACTGTTTGACGTGTTAATAATAATAATAATTTATTAAGGGATTTAAATCCATTGGTAAACAAAAATGAGAGGATAAATGCAAGAAGTATATGTATAGCAATAACGTGAACTTAATATGTAATACAGAAAATAATAGAAAAAAATAAGATAAGAAAGACGAAACTTAATAATTTTGTGGTTGAGGTCTAGTTGAGCCTAAATAGTGACACTTGGAAAGAGCTTAATGATATATTGAAGAGGTTAATATTTTTAGCGTATACGTTCGATGTGTTGCAGCTGCATTGTTGATTCAAGGAAGACTTTTTGAGATACTTGATAATGTTATGCACAATTTAATGCATACCAATGAAAAGCACTTAGTGGATTAGCAAATGAAGTTGTAAACAAAGTATGACTATGTTTGAATTAAGCTCTGAATAAATACGAATACAATTCTGTTTCGATCCTATATTGATTTCATTCAGTTTACCTTGCTGATTGAATTCCACATTCGAATTCGATCAATACATGAACCTTTTATCGATCTAAATTGGTTCTTACCTTATTTCGGAGCCAACTGTAGCGAAAAGTAAATTAAACTTAGCTTTAAATTATAGATCGATCTAAATTAAACCCTAAATCTTCGAGCGAAGAGTATTGGCGTTCGTCCTTTCCACCCGGAAACAAATTCCAAGACTCGCCGTTATTTTTACTACAACAATTCCAATTAGCCCATACCACGAGTCAATTCGCGTCAACGAACATCGAAAACCACTACTTATCAAACGCCCGACAAGTCTTTGAACCGCAATACGTCAAAGATCTGCCAAATCGCGAGCGGGCACTCCTTTGGCATCGCGACGAATCGTTGAAACGCGAAAATACCGCAAGAAGATATGCAAATGCATCGGCGTTAGCGCGGAAAATATATTGGCCACGGCGCTAAACGATTCTCGTCGAAGGGGTCCCAGCTTTGTTAACACTTAGCCAACCGAATGGGGAGATCTCCCATTTTTTCCTCAAGAAAATGCTATCGTTGATTCTATTTACTTTGGTTATTAATTATTCTTGAACTGGTGTTGAATTTATTAAAAATTGCACTTTGGAAGAGCAGAAAATGCATTTGATGAACTGTGAACAACACTAATTCAAGTATAACTAATAACGAAAGTAAATAGAATCAATGGCAGAGGAAGAGGGTTGATCTTGAACTAGTGTTGAACTTATTAAAAATTGTACTTTGGAAGAGCAGAAAATGCATTTAATCAGCTGTGAACAATGCTAGTTCAAGACTAACTAATAACGAAAGTAAATAAAATCAATGGCAGAGGAAGAGGGCTGATCTTAAACTAGTGTCGAACTTATTAAAAATTGTACTTTGGAAGAGCAGAAAATGCATTTAATCAGCTGTGAACAATGCTAGTTCAAGACTAACTAATAACAAAAGTAAATAGAATCATTGGCAGAGGAAGAAAGTTAGTCTTGAATTGGTGTTAAATTTATTGAAAATTGTACTTTGGAAGAGCAGAAAATGCATTTTATGAACTATGAACAACACTAGTTCAAAAGTAACTAACAACAGAAGTAAATAGAATCAATGGCAGAGGTAGGAAGTTAATCTTAAACTAGTGTCGAACTTATTAAAAATTGTACTTTGGAAGAGCAGAAAATGCATTTAATGAGCTGTGAACAACGCTAGTTCAAGTATAACTAATAACAAAAGTAAATAGAATCAATGACAAAGAAACGAATGGGAGACGTTCCCATTCGGTTGGTTAAATGTTAACGTCGCGAGCGAAAGAATGGCGATTATTCTGCAGTTAGCAGGATATCGCAAATATTTTAGCAAACGGATCCGTCGTTAACATACGCAACCGCAATTAGTTAAACAAAGAAGACGCATGCATGTCCTCGGTTGCAATTTCGTCGACGTCCATTCCGCGAGTAATTAATTCAACTCTCTAATTAGCTTCGCATTCTCTGGATTATTCTGGGTTCTCGGGTTCAGAACGGTCGAGGAAGCTCTCGTTGTGTGTACAATTGTTTTAGGTTGAAACGTTTCTGATGTTCGTGCGCCAGCAATCGATCTTTCCGTATTTTAATCGTCCAACCGAATTTATTTTATTGAAAATAAAGCGTTGTTTCGTCTACTCGCAGATATCGTCATTACTAGATAAAATTTAATGAATTATACGATTACTGCTGTTATACAAATAATCAATCAAACGAAATTAATTTGAAAAAGTATTTGGCGTTTAGAAAGAATATTAGAATATTTGAAAACCCCTTTTTCTCGCCAAGGAAAACGTGAAGAAGCATTGAACGGAAAAATTAAATTGATCGGGAAATAGATAATCTGTCACGAGTAATAAATGGACCACTTAAGAAGAAAATAATTCGCGAATATAAATATCCTGTAGAATATATAACACCAACATTAGTGCTTGACACAGAGGTCATTTATACACTAAATTACAAGGTTTTAACTATAAATATTCCACGCTACATTGCAGATTCTACATTGAACAACACCAAAGTTAATTTTAACAGGCAAAATATTTAGCGTGCAAAATATTGTTTATCACGCTGAAACTTCGTTCTTTTCTTTTAAGTAAAACTAACTCGAATGCTTGATCGATGTTGGAAAAATTACACGCGTTGTTTTAGCGGTTTTAATGATTTCATTCTATTTTTAAGGTACGACGGTTTCAGCGGTTTTGCGTATGCGAGAGGAGGATCGAAAATATTCAATGAAGTCTTTCACGAGTCCGTGTGCCGGTCTTCACAGGTCGCTGGCAAGTCGAGGGAAACTTTCCATCGACGCAGCTGTTTCGAGTGGCATGATATTTTTAAGACCCCCTCTACAACTTGCGCCGACGTTGGTAGCCCTTACGTCAGAGGAATCACGGTCAATGCGATTGTTTTCCATCGTGCTATATTAAAAAACAAAAAGTCAAATATTTTGAAGCAGAGACCTTCCGTTCTCTGTGGTCCTCCATTTTTATTAAAATACACCGTTATAGATGAAGCATCTATAATTTCTCAGACGAAAAATAGCAATGGTGCTGTTAGAATTTCAGAGTTGAAATTAAAACGAGTTGATGTTAGAGCTATTTCTTTTATTTAATCGAATCTCCAAACTTAGGCATTTTAAACTAAAATGTTTCATCACATGTCTGTCAGGACGCATATATTTTTTGAGTCGGAAATTCATCGAACTTTACACGGTTAATATAATTGTATAAACTGCATTATAAGGACAGTGAATAATATCTGCAACTCTGTCGACTTTTTTGGATCTATTCATTCTTTCAAACACTGTCTGTACGCTAATTTACTCACCTACTAATTTTCTTGTTTTATATAGCAAAGGGGGTCCGCCCGTATATAAATAAATAAATAAATAAATAAACATATAAGATTATATGACATATTACGACGTGATGCTTTCGAATAAATTATGAATGTATTCTGAATCAACTCCACACCGATTGCTATTCAGAAAAGCCGTGAAAAAGAGTAAGTTTGTAACACTGCGCAAAGCTCATTACATCCTGAGCTCGAACTTTTTCATTCTCTCACGGTGGCACCCCCTCCCCTACGCCTTCCGGCTGTGTTCTCCGGAACTTTTAAATGAATCCTACGTTCAACAAGATCTCTGTCAGAAAAATTCTCGTACGTCACGCAGAAACTCTCCGCCATTCATTTCATTCACACGTTATCCCTCGTTGCTAAAATTACTTCACTATTTTTAAAAGAGACTACTCTTGGCACACGATAATTATCTGTTGTTAAAAGAATAGTGAAATCAATAGAATCAGTCAGGTGTGAAACTTAATTCATAAATAACACAAATGTTTCAAAGGTTCTACAAAGGCTTTGCAACACAAATTCGCAACAATTTTCTACAAAGTATAAAAAATAAGGAAAGAATGAATAAAATGATCCGATCGTATGAAATCCCAAATAATGTAAGGTGTACAATGAAAAAACAAAACAAAGAATAATTCACGATACTTCGAGATCCCTTCGAAACCTCGCAATTCACGTGCACGACAGTTATTCGTGAAAGAAGAAAAGGAAACACGAAGAAATTATTATCGGAAAGTCTACGTCGCACAGACACGTGTGCGTCATTACATAACGTAACAACGTGCCTTTTTATCGAGAGAGCGTTATTTCTGTCGCGAGGCTATTCTGCGAGAACACTTTCGACGAAATCGAGGAAAAGTGTACGCACTCGGTCTCGCGGCATGGCCTTTGATTAAAAATACGGGCATTCGGACGAAGAATGGTACCTTTTATTTTTATTCACCGGTAAACCAGCCGTAGGAGGCCAACTTACATGGAGCACTGACACCACGTGCAATTCTTCCTCGTTTCCTGAAATCGTATTCGAGATTGTCCCTCGCTTTGTTACCATTAAATGGCACCTTTCAACGCCAATCGTTCGCGACAACTTACAATTTCGTTTCGAAAGAACAACATTAAATTCGCTACACAGGCGTTAGAAATTCGAAAACTGATTTCTGCGATTAATCAAGGAATAATCAATAATAATTCCAGGAAGAGAATACAAATTTTTGGGCAACAAATGTGAAATTCGCAACAGCGACGATATGCACCGTGTGCATTTCAAATCTCGTCGGTTATTTCAATAAAGTTTGAAACAATTCAAAAAGATGGATGGAGGAAAAACTCATTTTTCTTCAGAAATCATCATAATTTTTTTCATGGCACACACAAATTCCACGCTAATGAAGTCCAATTAAGAGACGACGATATCCATTGTAATACTCGGATCTCGTTAGCCAGGTTAGAGGTTGCAAAGGGTTGTGGATGCGCGCGAGTTCTGGCAGCGTAAATCAAGCCATGGGTCGCCCGTACATTTTCGTCACGTGGAGGCGAAGAAAACCTTCAAAGGGGAACGTAAATCTTATCCGCGGGCTGTAAGTATCCGTTGAGCTTAGTTGGACGTTTTACGAGTGGACTCGATTGACCGTCACAAAGAAAGGCTTTTGTTGAAAGACTAAACGGTAAAAAGGACGAAACTTGATGAACTACTAATGCAAGAAATTGCAAACTATGAGTAGAAAAATTTTTATTCTAAACATTCGTTCAGCATGTATTATCAATTTTTACATTTTTATTTGACATAAATAGGTATAAGGAAAATTCGTAAAATCTTGAGTTACTTCCAAAATAAAATAAAATAGATGAATTATTTTTCGATCGATCTCTATTAAATACACTTTCTCAACAGCTTATAGTATCTCACATTGTAAACTTCAGATAAATCTTAAATCTCTAGTTATTAATTAGCAAGAATCCAAGATTTCATAGAACAGTCAAATAAATTGATAAAGTTCAGCAATACGCTTTTGAAACTCTATTCTCACGATGTACTTTTACATTTTTTTTTTTTTTTTCGTAGTATAACGCGATAAAATTGTATAATTCATTACAACAATCGTAAATTCAACACGATTTTCTATACACCTATATCAATATAAATAATCACGAATCCAAACAGCAGTATCAACGTTCACGCATCGTTTTTCGAAATTTATTTTCGACTGGATGGTCAAACCTCCCATCGAGTGTATGAATAACGTAACTACACAAATAACTTTGAATTACAATCGTAGTCGAATCCGTTTGCAACAATCTGTCCTATCATTATTTTTCTGCAACGCATGTGTGTGTGTGTGTGTGTGTGTGTGTGTACGCGTGTGTCCACGAATAACAAAAAATCGAGAACGGGCCCTGAGTTCGACTAACAAATTCATCGTTAAAAATAAAACGAATACTACAAGGTTAATATTAAAAGTTTTGTACAAACTAAACGTTTAAAAATGATCGAAAGCTATAAACAATTTTATTTTAATTCGTCAAATACAATGAGATATATGAATAATTTCATTTTTGCGTTAACAATTGATTATATTTACAGACTAAAAAACGATTAAGCAACAAAGACAAGTAGGTATTGTAATAATTTATTGCATGAACAATTGAAATTCTATAAATTGTAATTAACAATTGGATATATTTGTAGACTAAAACAGAATTAAGCAACAAAAAGCAGTAGGTACTGTAATAGTTTATTACATATACAATTGAAATTAAATAAATTGTAATCAACAGTTGGCAATATTTGCAAATTAAGAAACGATTAAGCAACAAAGATCAATGAGTATTGCAATAATTTATTGCATAAACAATTGAAATTCAATAAATTGTAATTAACAATTGGCTATATTTGCAGACTAAAACAGAATTAAGCAACAAAAAGCAGTAAGTATTGTAATAATTTATTACATATACCATTGAAATTCAATAAATTGTAATCAACAATTGACTATATTTACAAATTAAAAAACGATTAAGCAACAAAGACAAGTAGGTATTGCAACAATTTATTGCATAAACAATTGAAATTCAATAAATTTTAATTAACAAAGAGAAATAAAGAAAATTCGTGTTTAATTGAATGTTACACAAAGCCAAAGCTGTTTGTCATGCTTCAGTGCCCTTTTATTCTCTCGCGCATTTCGAAGATGACCTCCAACGTTCAGTCATTGTTCGATCGTCAAACCGTGCGGGTCGCGATGTCAATATGTTACCGAACATATTCTGACATACCTCGCGTGTAGTAACGGGTTCGCGAGTGTTTTATCGTATGTTAACGCGTTCGTTACCGTGCGTTACCGTTGTGTTGTCGCGTGTGTTGGCGAGGGGCGAGAATTCGACCAACCTGGACGAGACGCTGCACCCTGGGGGTCAGAAGGGGAGGAAGTAGGGGGTTGCTGCCCTTCCTGAGCTGTCCTGAGGTGCCTTAAGATGTTCTGCGATCGGTGAGTCGCATGTTTTATGATTATTATTCTATTTTTTAGGGTCCATTTTTCGGACCTGTCTATATCATATACGTACAACTTTGTAAAGGGCCCTTAGTGGCAGCTCGGGTATTTTGTTTAAATAAATGAATCACTCCAGCGTTGGACAATGTTTCGTATCGCTATTTAAATCTCGATTTGAGTATATTTCAATATGCCTAAGAAATGTGGGCGTATTCTGGTATCTTTGTCAATTTAACAACCGTCGAGGGTGATACACGTTCCACTGGGTTAATTTATTTAATTATTTCAATTTTGTTTTATTTTTTATCATATTCTGTTTGTATCTACAAACCATTTCATTTAATCGGTTTCACATTTTTCCGTCTTGCTCGAATCTTTTCTTCGATTCTTTCCCATTTGAATTACACCCTCCTATTTTGCACTGTTTTATTCTGTCTTCTTAGACAGGTTCTTACTAATTAATATTCACAAAATTGATTTCGTTTCTGCTGTTTCCACGTTGATCGCAACAAATTTATTCTGATGTAATTTATTTATTAGATTATAACAGCAATGCATTTATTAAATTGCAATCATAATTTATTCCGCGAGTTTGAAATTATTCTTTAGTATTCTTTCGAATTTTGATAATTATCAAATTTTTACATGAATTTCAGGCGGGTCTCGTTTGCGTAGTCACCTCCTCGTGGTGAGACCTGGTAATTGGTATCGTTTTCCAAAGAGTGGCTCGTTGGAAAACGATACCAAGCTAAGAACTACGCACACGCTCTGAAATTCATATTTTCCAAAATTCCTTTTCGGCCTTTTTGCAATAAATTTAATTATCAAAATTATTAGTCTTTCGAATGTTTCATATATTAACACTATAGTTTAATAAGTACACTCCCATCCATAAGTTACTGGATACACAATAAATTTGAAATAAAAGATAAGTTTATACGATAATTGCAGAACGTACTTTGACAATCTTATTAATTAGTTATCATATAAAAATTATTAAGTCACAATAAGCGTTTCAATTAAAATACGCAAGTGACCAGTGTCTTATGGATGGGTGTTTAATTTTAATATTTACTACATCGAGGCAAACGTTATTGTATTTTTTTCTCGAATCAACAATAAACTAAAACTTGTAATTTCATATTAGTTTCAGATATTAACATTAGAACTACCAGAATAATCAAAATAAGCAGTTGGTGATTATTCATAACAAACTTATAAATTCGCTATAGTAAAGCTTCCAAAATTTACTATGATTTTTTGCAGGAAAAGAAAAATAAAGATTTGTTTCCTATGTATTTGTCAATTTTTCATGTAATTTTCAATTTGATCTCTTTTATGTAAATAATGAGCACACTTTATTTGTCGGTAGTTCTAGTGATAATATATTCCTCTTCTGAACAGCAATTATTTTGCACTTCGCGTTTTAGTTATATTTTATCAGTGCTTGTTACATTTCATCCACTTATAGTTCACGCATCGTTCATTGTTTCTCGTTCTTTTCAGTTACAAATCATACAAACGTAATTCCGAAAATTAATTCTGTTGACAAAAAAATTTCTTCGCTTTTCATTTTTCAACATTTTTGTCTACTCGTTAATTATCACGATCAAGAAGCGACGTTCGTACGTGTTCGAGTTGAGAGTCGAAACAGAACAATGTATGTATTCGACAAACAAGATGGCAACGATCCGATGCGGCCAGCTGACGGCGATTCGTCACACGATATATTGGCGCCTGAACCCCATTAAAATTGACCAAGGATTTTCTGTCACGGGTACGGGATCGCTGGTACCCACTTACGATCGTATTTCCGTCCCGATTTGAAACACGTATCGTAGAAGCTCGGTCTAAGTTTAGGAGTACACGATCAGTTTACCCTGCTCATCGACGACTCGAATGAAACGAATACTCTGCAGTTGACGGTGAACTTTGACATTTCTCATTTCTATTCGGTACACGGCAGCTCTTTTGTTCAGGCATAACTGATAATTCTGTTTTTTTCAAGCAATAGTATTCGGAAGAAAGTATATTTTTGAATCGCGTGCTTGCTTGAAGCGTGAATTTTTAAATAGACTTAACACTTAACAAACCAAATGGGGAGATTTCCCATTCTTTCCTCTGTCATTGGTTCTATTTACTTCAGTTGTTAGTTACTTTTGAACTAGTGTTGTTCATAGTTCATAAAATGTATTTTCTGCTGTTCCAAAGTACAATTTTTAATAAATTCAACACCAATTCAAGACTAACTTCCTACCTCTGTCATTGATTCTATTTACTTCAGTTGTTAGTTACGTTTGAACTAGTGTTGTTCACAGCTCATAAAATGCATTTTCAGCTCTTCCAAAGTACAATTTTTAATCAATTCAACACCAATTCGACTAACTTCCTTCCTCTGCCATTAATTCTATTTACTTCTGTTATTAGTTAGTTTTGAACTAGTGTTGTTCACAGCTCATCAAACAGATTTTCTACTCTTTCAAAGTACAATTCTTAATAAATTCTACATCAATTCAAGACTAATTAATAACAAAAGTAAATAGAATCGATGGCAGAGGAAAGAATGGGAGATTTTCCCAATTAGTTGGTTAAGTGTTAAAAGTTCTTTTATTCACAAGTACAACATCTTTTTACAGTTCGTTATATCGTTAGATTGAGTACAAAAGTATTGTCGATTGAAGAATGTTTAGTTTGTTCAAACAAGAAATTAGAAAATATATCATCGTGTTTAACATGAAATGTTTCTTTTAAACTTGTATCAGTGTTTACGTCTTATTTCAACGAACAGTCTAAAGAAAGCAATGACGACAGCTATACTATACTTGCTATATTAATATTTAATATATTGCACGTAACGAAACAGATACTGCGCCAAAATATCTTACGTAAATCGGACTCGTAAACAGAATCTGCTTGAAATATAAATTATTAAATATGCAACAAAGAATAATATCTGCTGTTCGTATATATGTTAAACGTATAACGTCACTTTATTTACACGTATACGAAATAACGAATTTCCTGTATAACTGCTTGATGTGTTATTTACACATTGAAAGAGATAATTGGACGGTACAGCCTGCATAAAAAGAGGAGCAAAACAAGAAGGAGAAGCGGAGACAGTGAGAAAGTTCCAAGTGAAACAAATAACGTCGCATGTCCGAGCTTTATAATCTATAGTTCCACTGAAACGTCGAAACGAGCGCCCGTGCTCGAATTAGTTTCCATCCGGAATAAATGCCTTTAAAAATTGTTATCTCTTACTTCTTCGTTTCATGAAGTTCGATTATTAAATAATTACAGTTTTATCGAAGATTTACACATTATGTACACATTACAGTAGTAAATCCTCTCATATACGAACTAACAAAGAGACAAAAGTGTTTGGATAGAAGATTTTTCGAATAATACAGCAGTCACTTTTTCTTTCGTTAAATTTCATTTATTCCAATAAACATTAAAAAGGTTAACAATTTCTTTCATAAACATTCGAGTATTCTAAATCTTTTTCACTGTTGAGCATTGTAAAAATTTCCAAAAAATAAAAGACTACAGTCCACTCTAACAATTGAACATCTACGTGTAACATTAAGGTAATAAGTGTTCAAATAAGGGAGGTATTTTAATATTTCTTGTTTGATAAGATTCGATGGAAGCTACGAATAGGGCGTACACGGTCACTGAGAAAATCACTGAGAAGATCACAGAGCATGGAGTCGAACACCCGAGAAAGAATATTTTGCTTGCACGAGCATTATTCATCCCTTAAACCACTCGTATATCCCACGTTTCACCATAAGTCCGTCGACTTCGCGCGAAACGAGCCCAAACAAGACGCGTGCAACATGAGACCGATCAATTCGCGAGGAAACTGGTATTCGGTTAGATTCATGGGCCGAAGGAAGGCGGGATCGGGGAAAGGATCGGCGGCGAAGCGAGGACGGACAACGAAGCGAATCTATTTCGAGAATCGGCCACGGATCGGCCTCGGTGCGTCGAGCATGACCGAGCACCCAACGACAGGGAGAGAGAAAGGGAGAAAGGGAGCAAGCCAGAGAGAGTATTCGCTAATTGAGACGCCAGAGGCATCGACCAGAAACCAAAACGGAAGCCACACACAGCTTCTCTGCTCACCTCACGAATATTCGCTCCCTCTCCGTCGCACCCTTCTGTTTGCGTCTCTCTTTCTCTTTCTCTCTTTTTGTTGCTCTCCACCTCTCTGGCCTCATCCCTGGATCCCAGCTCGAAACGATTCCGTGCGATCTCGGTTCGCGATCAACGAAGCGAGGATCACGGATTCGTCGTCCAGGCCTCGTTTACTTCCGTTGAGTTCCTTCAGATTTCTCGTCGAGAGTGCATTACAAGCTGATGCATGGTGGACGTTTTAAAGCTGTTCAAAGTGGTTGAAGTTGAGGGTGTCATAGAATGGTCTTTAGTTAGGTGCAGAAGAGGGGGAATAATTCGAAGGGAGCTGATTTTGTAGAAAAGTAATCTAAACGACCATTTTTAGACGTGAAATAATTTAATTAATTTCATCTCCAAGGCAAACTGAAAGTGATTGTTTTTTTTCTTATATTGAAAATTTCAAATATATCTTATCAACTTTTCAATTTCCTTTTATCACCTTCGAAAGTGCCGAATGCAATCGGTATAATTGATGAGACGTTTCTAGACGCGAAATAATTTATTTTAGTCTCTTGATAAGGGTAAACTGAAAGCTGCTATTTCTTTTCTTAAATCAAAAATTTCAAATATATCTTATCAACTTTTCAATTTCCTTCTATCAACTTCAAAAGTGTCGAATGCGATCGGTACGATTGATAAGAAAACGAAAAGATTCATTTGCCCGTCCGTTCCGTTTCGGGGACGACGCATGTTTTATGAATTCTTCAATTTCTCTTTATCAATTTCTGAAATGCCGAATGCGATATAACTGTTTAACCTCTGAAGTGGCTTATTTCGTCCAACGAAATGCATGCCTAAACGGTTAGTTTACGCGTATATCATACTCAAGCGAATATATCCGGATTAGACATGGTGTTATACAGTATTTAACTTCATGCGAATATATTCGTCTCAAGTATTTTGTAATGCACATGATGATGACGAACATATCCGTCGTTAAGAGATTAAGTATAATTGATGAGAAAATGGGAAGGTTCGTTTACCCTTCGTTTCTTCCGTTCCCTCATGTCCTTCGAACGTGACGCTGCTCCATTCAACGATCTAAATTATGTCCGGGATACGGGATGCGTTCGCGCTAAAATGTCTCCCGGCTACCGTTCTGGCTTACAATGTTGCGCTTCCGCGTTTGATCTTGCTTCTTCCACAGATGTACACGATACATCTTATGACGTACCGGCGTTACCGGGCTTGCCAAGTGGCGCATCTCATTCAGGATTGCTCATTCTCTGAATAAAGGCCACCCTATTTGCCCGATCCTCCTCCGTTTCTGTCCCATTATTCGCAATGGTTGCAGTTTGCTCCAATAATCGTACAGAGCCGACGTGGAATCGCGAAACTGCACGGGAGCTTTTGAATCGCTTTTCCCTTGGCAGCTTCGAAAGGAAAGTCTCCTATTTAAATTTGTTAAGCTTTTTCACGAGGAAAAAAGATCGATCGTCTGATTTTAATTGTGCACGCGAAAGGAAACAAGAATTTTTTTTCACTTTACTGAATCCATAAGTTGCTTAGAAAATAAGAAAGGAAGCGGAAGATGTAACGTTTATCTGAGAATCTAATGTTTATGGGTGAAACCTTAGTGTGCAATATTTAATTTAATTTTTTACTGCCTTACGTGGAAGAAAATATTTCATTGCTTCTCTAAAGGCTTTCGTTTGTTGAGAAAATATAGAAAAATCTTAGAACGAAGACTAAGCAAATTTTCTAATTAATTCAAAGACTAATGTTTATGGGTGAAACCTTAGTATGCAGTATTTAATTTAATTTTATTCTTTTACACGGAAGAAATTATTTCACTGCTTCTCAAAAGGCTTTCGTTTGTTGAGAAAATGTAGAAAAATCTTAGAACGAAGACTAAGCAAATTTTCGAACTAATTCAAAGAGATTTAATAGATCCAGGTGAATTATTTGTTTATCTGGTATTTAAGATCCGCTAAACTAAAAACTAATTTACGATCATGCTTTCGACACGCCGTTAAACAATACGGGGTAAGTTTTCAACACGAGGCCGAGGTACTCCGAGATGTGTCACTTTAATTAATGGAAAAGCAAAAGGAAACGCCAGAAAAGTCTGGCTTCCCGGCCAACGTCAATATTTGAATTTGCCGCAGCTTCCTAGTGTAAACTGACATTTCGTCCACGTTGTAAGTAGGTTCAAGCTCGGAAGAAATGTTAACGCGTAAATATTTTGGACGAACCATGTATTTATATCTCAGCCGGTTGTTATAATTAGTCCAGTAATGGGTCAGTGTATCTGGGGGAAAAGAAAAATAACGCGGTGCGAAAATTCGTTGCCACAGCTTACCCCGATCGTTGTTAAAATATTTCGAAGATCGTTTCAAAAAATATTTGAAAGATCGTGGCGAACATAACGGGGGGGGAATAAATTCTTGCTGAAACGCGTATTAAACTAATTTTTCCAACAGCGGAATAAAAATTCTGAAACGCGACCACCAGACTGTGTTAAAAATATAAGGCTGACTACAGAATAAAGCCGCTGCTATAAAGTTACCGAAGAAAGGCTGTCTGACTATAAACTATCCGTTTTCACTAGCGTCCGTCCGGTTTCCTTATACGTTTCTCTATTAGATTCACGGAGGAACGATATGCTTCACCATTTTATGTTCCTCGCGATATTATAATTTTAACATTGGGTTTACCGGGCCCGTCGATTTGACGGATTTCGGACTTCATAAGTAAAATTTGCAAAATTTTATTCCTAGCAATTTTTGCTGACTTTCATTGATGGAACGATACGAATATACCCAAATCTATTTTCTTCTCTGTTCTATAATTTCCCATTCTGTACAATATATATATACCTATTTCTTAATATACGTGTATTAGAAATAGATATACAAGAAACGTCCGTAAATCTAGCGTTAATCACGTTTTATCCTATCCGAGATATTTTCAACGAAAATTCAAAACTCTCTCCGTCACGTCCGAGGCTCTCCTTTAATAAACAACCAACAGTGACTAAGATCAGCATTCAATAACAACTACAGACAAAACACACCGCAAACGTACGATTATTCGTTATACACGCGTGACACTCATTCTAAAAGCATTTCAAAATTTCTCTGCCGCGCCCACGGAACTCCTCGTTCCACTACCATACCCACAACCATCGTATATAATCACTAAAAGCGGTTCTTACTCATACGCCCGCATGAAACTGCATCACTGACCTAGCGTTTTCGTCGCCACGATCAACAACGCCGCTTACTATGCCTCCCCGAACAGATCTGGCAAACGTTTTCCGAATAAAACGAACGCATCCCTCGGACGTTCGCATTAACGTCACCTGGGTATCCTCTCTCGCGAAGTACGAGCGAGCATTGTTCCTGGAGGGGGTGGTAAAATCGGTAAGAGAGCGCAAGCGTAGAGTCGGCGAAAATATTCGCGAGCTCACGCGAACGTTTCGAATCGGCAGTCGCCATCGAGGTTGTAACTCACGACGGGAACGACGTTGCCAAGGAAGCGGCTGCGGAAAGCCGGCTAGCCGCGTCTATGCGACGGGAATTCCAATTCCGACTGCAACAGGTCTAAATAGTAGCGAGCGCCTACCGTGCCGGTAAATATAAATAAGCCAGCCCGCAAGCAATGACGTGGGATCGCCGCTTAAACAGAGGCTATCGACGTCACGACGATCGCGCCATCGATAACCGTTGCATACGACGCCTAGAAATATCCGTCGAATCGTAGCTGGCCTAAGCTCTGGGAGCTTCGACGAGATCCGATTGCTTCGAGTAGGGTTAATACTTTGCACTCGAGAGGTGACAGTTAGTCGTCTGATAATATTAAGTTCACCAATTTTTACGCGGGAAATATTTACTAAGATTCGCTTAAATTATCCCTTTGCACTCTAGAGATGACTATTAGTCATCTAATGTTACTAACTTCAAGCATTTTCAAATGCAAATATTTCACTAAGATTCGCCTATATTAAACGGCATTTAGTTTAGTCAGGTCATATACTAAAATTTACATGTACGACTGTTTAACCTCTGGGCCTGATTAACAAACTAACTAACTAAAGTCTGAAAATTTGCGAAACTATCGTTTAGCGACCGACAGTCGCCTCTCGAGAGCAAAGAGTTAAACCTATTATACGTACAGGCGCCCCTCGATTTTCGTACAATTCGCTATTTCGCACATTTTTAAAAATTCTACTTTTTAAGCCTTTGCGGTTGGATGTCCCCTCTAAGGGGACATCGTGGGTCAAACTATTGGGCCGTCTCTTTTCGGGGGACATCAGACTTAGGCTTTAGCCATCAGATCAAACTTGTCTTATAAATCCTATTATAGATCTTATAGATTTCTTGTAGATTATATAGATAATTACGAAAGCATATCGACACTGTGTCTATTTGTCGAAATCGTTGTCACCGTTGTTATCGCCACTGTGAAAACATAAAAGGGAGTCGTTTGATCGAGTTAACAGCTGCTCAACAGCAGTTCGCTTGGCCGCTGCCAGAAGATCTTACAAACGCTCGGAGTTTTATCGAAGGTGTGAATTGCAGGGGCAGTAATGTCGTCACCTTATGCTCCTCGAGGCGCAAGGTCGGACGACCTAAACGCGAGGCGAGATTTTTGTCAAGACACCTCGCCCGTGCCAAGAATGTCGCGAACCACGGGATACGTATTCGAATTGCACGCCGACCTTTCTGCGCGCGAGCACGTTTCTTCGTCACTACGCGGATGCCTTGTACCACACACGGTGATCTAACGTCGGCTGTTACGATTTCGCTGCTTTGAAGATCGCAACAAAATTCAACTAAGATCCTCTGTGTTAACTCGGGTTGTTACGTTTCGAGGATTTGCTAGGAGGTTTCTTCGGGTGATTCCAACTCTATTTATCTCTTCTGTTTGTTTAATCTTCGTTGTTTAATCGCTCTCGAGCTTGCATCGAATTCACCAGGTTTGAACACAACTTTGTCGCGAAATAGAACTTTCGCGTTCGCTTGAACGGAAATTTCGATGTTATTTGGAAATTATGGTTAGTTGTGAAATTGGTACTGATTTCAGGACAAATTATGTATAGCATTGTGTAAAAAATGTACGAAGGAAGGTATAGAGAAGTAGAATAAGATGAAATGGATCTCGAGATTGGAATAGCGTGTAAGTAGATATGGTTCGCTTATAGTCAGACATTCTTTAGAGTCAGCTCCTCTTCATAACATTCACTTTTAATCATTTATAAACCATTTAAGTTATCCTATCGAATTCTTTGTACATGATATCGTATAAATCTGAAGAAACTAGAATTCTTCGTTTAACCCGAGTTCTCTTTGCTGACCATTTTTACTAAACAAAGATCTAAAGGTATAAAAAAGTTGTTCGTCTCCTTAAAACATGTTCCAAGACTTCCTTTTCCATGTCGCATAAAAAGAAATCGCGTCTAAGGATCAGTAACTTGAACCTTCAAGGCTTTCAAGTTATTACAGTTAATACTTTCTAAGGCTTCTCGGTGCAAGCCTCGTTTTTTAAGAGGTTTCCAACATTCTACTTACACTAGTACCGCCACACGTTTGAAAACGTACAAGTACCACAGAAACTTTTTTACTTGTCGTTTATTATTTATCACTCATGAATTGCTCTTAATTTCATCTCAAATAATTTCATCCAAACGTTCCCAATTTCAGAATAATATTATCTTAACATTATTTGTTAATTCAATTAATTTACCCTTCATCTACTTTGATTAATGCTCTCAATTTCATCGCCATTGCCGAAGCAAATGTTCTCAATTTCAGAATAATAGTATCTTAGCATTGCTAATTTAATATTAATTTACAATTATATAAATCTGATCTCCTAACATAAATATCGATTCATTTGCAACGAAGGAGAACGCTTTCTGTCAAATCTATCGTTTGCATTAAACCCTTCTTTTTTTCTCGACGAAAACAACAGAAAAACGCGTCTGGTCATTAACATTACGCATCGAATCCTCATAAAGTTACACCGTTAAGACAACCTACTAAACGTTTCAGAGTGACCATCTTTCACCATAAATCTCACGGCTCACTGTCACCCGTGGTACAAATTAAGCGCGTGAAACAATTAGTCATACGAAGATTGGATTCGTCTCCATAAATCCTCTAACTGACCAAACACGTTAAACTCTATAACACGACGTGTCCTTCGAGAAAACGTCTTCATCTTCTCGCCCATCTTCATCCAATTCTTTTTTTTCCCCGCTACTTAATCGTTTGTATATATATATATATATATCTTGTATCGTGTCGATTCGCTTCGTTTAATCACCGGCCGCGAAGAAGATGGGGGAAAAAAAAGAGGGCGAAGTTCGAAATCGCGTTAAACGATGAAAGAAACGCGCAGCGCGAAAGTTTCGATGCGATTAAGCGAAGAATAAGGAGCAAACGATAAGAAATAGAACGGAAACGTTCACGCGTAAACCGGATGGCTCTTTCGTAGTTTGCGAAATTCACCGTGCAAATTACTCACCGTGCTCCTGACGTCCAATTAATCATCGTAATTTTCAGTTACTTGTCCGTCTGGCAACCGTTGAATTATTCCCTGGCGCGACGAGGTCCGATTTCCCTGTCCCTTCCTTCCTTCCTTCCTTCCTTCCTTCCGTTAACACGCGGAACTACATGAATCCGTGAACTTTTTCTGGCAAGTCGATTCAGTGTTCGACACTAAATTCTGTCTTATACATAGGTACGTTTAACATTCTTGCTGTCTTATTAAAGTTATCGTCAGATTATTATTAAAACGGCGCTACTAAAAGATGGCATTTAAAACTATTGGATAATATTTTAAATATGGAGGGCGTTGGAAATGAAATACAGAAATGTTACGAAGCAAAAATTAAAGAGAAAACCAGCTTTCTCTTAACATATTTTTTGAAGGGCTTCTTCTAAGAAGCCAAGCCACATCTGACATTTTAGAAAGTTCGAAAACGTTAAGGTACGGAACAAAGGGACTAAAGAACCCGGAAATGGGATCACAGAAATTTCGATCACTGCGTTTTGCTAATCTCATAACAATACTCGTGAGGTTCTGTCAGAGTTGCACCTTCTTCGTGTTATATAATAAAGTATTAAAGTATTTTAAATAAGAGTGTATTTTATTTAGTAATATTAAAACCCCATTTCCAATAGAGAGGCATATATTTTGTAATTTAAGTTTAGGAAATCATTTGATTGTCCAACCGATAAATAACAAGAATGTATAGATCGATCGATGAATTATTTTATAACGTTTTCGATTTATTATCATGTCGCCGTCAGTGCAACTCGGTAGCTTGAAAATAGTCGTTTAAATCAGAGAGTGTTGAACACTTGCAACATTCATTTGAAACGTGAGAACAATCATTGATGTGCGAACATAATTTTTGTTTCATTAGCATCTATTTTGAAGAGACGAATCTAGGATATCAAAACACACCAGGTTCTGTTAACCGATGTGGATGTTGCAAAATCTCTGGCTGAAACTCGAACATTTCGACGATGACCTTTCAAATAGGCTTAGCAAGCGCTACTTCTCATCTCAAACTCTCCGTTTAAACAGTTGTACAGCGTTCAGTATTAGCAACAGAAACGCTGAATAGATGAAACAGTTACTGCGATCGAATACTTGAGTAAACAGTGGCAGATAATATTACGAATATAAAAGTGAAAAATTTTAAACAAGATACTTTTTTTAAAATTTATTTAAATTATCAACAAATTCAAATTATCTATCTTTTTCTCTTTGAACCGTCCACTTTTTCATGGACACCGGACATTTAATAAAATTTAACATCAAAAGCCACCAATTTGCGCGAACCTCAATCATCGATCATCTAAATTCCAAATCTGGTATATTATCTATCAGAAAGTATGTAATTAGGTAAATTGTACATCGGAGTTTCTCCGTAACAAAGTTTCTAGCAATGTTACAAAACATGCTTTCTAATAACACTTAAATGCACGATTTATCAGAACGTGATCAAGTAGATCACATGTCGAAGAATTTCTCCGCAAGAAAATTAAAACAATATCACAGTGCACGTTAATTAAACTCTCTACCAATTATAATCAAGCGATACAAAAACTTCGTTAGAAGCATTTACTGTAAGACGGTAAAAGTGTAGCAAAATAAACTATATAACCAAATTAAAGTACCAGATACGCAGAAAGAAAGAATTTTTCATCGATCTTTAATTTCCTGTAAAAATCGTAAAAACACACCTTTCTTTCCCAACTATACAGGAAGTTTCTCTTAACGCAAATAATCGATCGCATCGTTCGCATTTCAAACGACGCATACAATACGGAACAAAAGATTTTTGTAATCCACAACGTTTCCTCGATGCAAACTTATAAATCGTATTACAGGCGGCCAACGAAACGACAACGAACAGCCTCCGATCCTCCCGCGCCAGATCCCGCAAAATCCGCAAATTTACGCGCTGTAAAACACAAACACCGGGAGCATACAGCGCCGGTTTCACGTGATTACACTTCGACGAGAGCTCTAACGCCGCCAGTAATCTAAATTTCCTGGTTCTCGTTTGCGCGTCGCCTCGTTTCGTCGGGAAAATTCGCGAAAATTTCGCGGTGCACGCATTGTAAGTCTGTTTCTGCCAGGAGCGTCGGTGCGAAGTTTGCGAGCCGTTGATTCGCAAGACGAATGAACCAGGGTGACAAGGAAGGGTTGGAGGAGGGTGGAGGCGGGGAAAAATGATATCGCTGTGAATTGTCCACGGAGAACTCGGTGGCCGGCAACACTTCATAAATTCAGAGTGTTTTACCTTAACACTTAGCCAACTGAATGGGGAAATCTCCCATTTTTTTCCAAAATAAAACGCTGCCATTGATTCCATTTACTCTTGTTATTAGTTAATCTAGAATTGGTTTTTTGCGTTTTCAAAGTACAATTTTTAATACATTTTTAATACGCGATGGACAGTGTTAGATTAAGTATGGCACCATGCGGTTAGCTAGTCGTTAATAAGCTTCCGGTGAGTGAAGTGTTAACACACTTAGGCGACCGAATGGGGAGATCTTCCATTTTTTCTGCAATAAGGACACTGTCATTGATTCTATTTGCTTATGTTATTAGTTGGTCTTCAATTAGTGTTGTTCACAGTTCATCAAATGCATTTTCTGCTTTTTCAAAGTACAATTTTTAAAATAAGTAATAGCAAATCTAGATTTGCAAATTCTAAAAACACAAGAAATACTATGCTAATTTTTAGATTTGGAAAATTAAATAACGAAATATCTAAATCACTGTATGAGTACAAATATAAATTCAATACTAACTGAAGACCAACTAATAACAAAAGTGAATAGGATCAATGGCAACGCTTTGTCCAAGAAAAAAATGGGTGATCTCTCCATTCGGATGGCCAAGTGTTAACACAAGATTAATAACCAAGCCGGCATCGTATTTGCATCTAGACGCGGGGCTAACGCGCATCAACTAAATTGCCGAGTATTTTGTCCCGGCCAGCACGTGCCTGTATAAATTTCCTCGAGTAATCTGGTGCTCGGCAACCACGGGATTTGTCGCTATCAAGGAAATCGCTTCTCGACCGAGATCTCTTTAAACTTGAGATTAACAGGATAGAAGAGGCGAGGACATTGAAATTAAGTCTAACGTTTGGTGATACAATCAGGGTAACTGATTATTGGCGATTACGAGTAATGTGAACTCGCTAGTGGCTCGACTTATTCCATACGTACTCCTGATCGGCTCATTTTAGCGTGGATGCATCGCTAATAAATTGATTACAATGATTTTCTTCGCGTAATTGATTGGTTCAATACTTCTTAACAGTATACATTCGATATCGCTCGAAACGGTCATCTTCGCGTAAGGAAACATTTCAAAATTTACAGATAAAGCATATAAAAGCCGATTAATAGGCTTCCGGTTGGTAAAGCGTTAAAATGACGAAAATATACAGATGAACCTCAAATTTTCGAGGAAAGAGAAATTCTCCGAATTTTTATCGACCCACATTTTTAAGCGTTTCTCTGTCTTTCCCCAATAAATAAAAAAGCGGCGTAATCCTCGAAACAACACGGAGAACTTTCGCTGCAGAGTCAGCAAGAGTGTCAAAATCGAGACAGCCGTTTAAAAATTTCCAACCCTGGGTCAGCGTATTAAATTCGAGCGAGGGATCGGGCTTAAAAAACGATCGGGTCCGATGAAATATATTTTTTAACAGATGTTCGTGGTACGAACGGAACGAGGTGGAAGCCTCGCTCCGACCTTGGAGCTATTTTAAAAACGCATCAGTGGCGAACGTTCGATCTTTCGTGTTCGCTCCAGATCGCGGGAATCGAACAAACGACGATTTATCGGTTTGTCACGGTTAAATCGGCAACAGTCAAGCACGAGCGACGAAGGGAACGGTTCTCTTCTTGCGCCTGGTTGCTATTTCGCGAAGCAATCGCCGATTTAGACGACGCTTCTGTTTATTCGACTTAAGCGGTCTCATCTGCTTGACAAAAGGACGATTATCCGTCCTCATTTGCTCTCAGACACCGATTGAAGGAGCAAATTGCGACGTTTCTCCGGCTACACAGTCTCACGTTTGTTCATCCTCTCTGTTTCGTATTTCAATTGACGTTTAAATCGTTCAGTTGCAGAAATTAATGATTTAATCCTTGAAAGGGAACCAGAAATGCACGCGATTCATCGAGTAACTATCCACTATTGCGAGTGATTGTTACAATTTTAATTAATATGCTTATATTTATTTTATTATATGTATTATATAATATAGTATATAAAATAAAATAATTTATTATATATATTATATTTATATTAATTAATGTATAATAAGTAATATATGATAATTAATATTAATAAATATAATTCCAGTAATGTAACTTTCGATAACCCTTACATTTTAATCCTTTCGTACCCCAAAACCCCTGTAATCTACAAAATTTTAATCCTTTTGATCCTTTTAATCCTTTCGTATCCCAAAACTCCTCTAATCTACAAAATTCAACATTAACTCAACCACCCTACACAACCTTAAATTCAAGCCACCGCTAATCCTAAGTTATCCAGAACCGTTCAAAGACAATACCATAGGTGCAAACGAGAAAGCGACCACCCACTTCGGTAAACCGGAAACGCCCAACAACCCCGACGATCGGCATCGAAACGGGGCTAATGTTAATTCATTCTCCGATTTCAACGTTCTGTTTCGTTCGTTCTCCGATTTCAGCGTTCACAGAAAACGTACGGGCTCGCCGGCACAGGTGGAAATTTATGCGGGTGATAATTCAACGTCTGCCCTCGCGACACGACAATGATAATAACGATGGGAATGATTTAGTCGGATTATCTGCGGCTTTCGTGGCGGCCCCCGCGTACGCGCGCGCGCCCCAGGCGGCTAGCGCACGTGTGTTTCAGGGATTAATGCCTTCGAGACGGCCAAAACTATGTCTATCTTCGACACGTTTATATGGAACGTCCGGCCGAGAGAGACAGGCGGCTGAAATTATCCTCTTGCCAAGCCTAACCGATCCCGCGCCAGTTATTATTGAAATCCTCCGAGCGATTCCGCTAGGCGCGCGACGACAGATTTTAATTAGATAAATATTTATTCATCCGACAAAGATTCGTGGAATCAACCGATCGAGGAAGCAGATCGTCGGTTTTGGTTATGCATCCGATGCTTTTCGAAATGTTATTCGCTTCTTCTCTGGGAATTATTATGTTCGACTGTGTTTTGGATTGTAGTTGGTTTTCCTCTTCTCGATTGAAAACATTTACGCTTGGAAAATTGCGGTGGAAATTTATCGAGGAAGCTCAACGCTAAATTATAGGGAAATTTGTGTATCATTTTGGAAAGAAAACTTTCTTTTTTTTTTAAGAAAGTATGAAATTAGGTTTTCAAGGAACAGTTCCTTAAACGTGGTAAAATACATTGTGAGAAGCTAGTGTACCATATATATTCCAAATGAAATGGTCCTTTTAAAAACACACAGTCCTTTCTAACTAATTTTTAGTTTGCATCAAAACTGTGATATCACAAAAATTCATTCTGTATTTTATTTTATTTTACTATTTGCTCTAAATCGTTGCGAATTTCAAAACTGATCCATCGCTCCGTTCACCAGAGCTATCGCAAAAATCGTCGAATTTCAGAAACGGAAAAAGCGCAAAATCGATAACGATACCTAGCCATACATCGGTATAACGAATAATGTGCCAGAAACCGGTGTGCCGAGCACGATCCACAGACGAACCACTTCCGTGCAACAAATTTCCCGCGAAACAAGCCGACGCCACGCAGAATCGCCGCGAAACAGAAGCCGATTATTGTTAATCGGAAGTCCCAATCGCGAGGCGGTGTTCGCCGGGCATTCATCGGCCGGATTTACGTCGCCCCCTTCTTCGTTTCTCCGTTCGAAGCGAGTCCCGTTGCCAGATCTAAAACCGTCGTACCGACAATGACGTAGAATCTGAGTAAATCGCGGCCCGTTGTCCGCTCATTTTGCATTAAACGCCGCCCGACTAATCTTTCTTATACCGCGTGGCGGCAGCTTCTAGCTGGTCGCTTCGTCGCGTCGATTTAATTTCGTGCCCGAACTTCCCTTTTGTCTGTTAAAAGCTCGAGGCAGACTCGATGGACGGACCATCGAACGCGCTTGGCGGAAAAGTGAGCGTAGCCACCCCTCAACCCCCCCCCCCCAGCCCTCGTTGTCGTTTGAAAACGGAAAAGGAAAAGAAGCCGCGCGAAGTTTGATGAATCGCTTGAAATACTTTATACGCGGACAACAAACTGGTTCGTTTCTATTTTCGCGTCCCTCCTCGGTATTTAAAGAGAACCGTTCTGTTCGAGAAATGGTTTATCACAGGGAAAAATGTTTTTCGTCCACGGTTACTGTGAATGTTTATTTATTTATTTATTTATTTATTTAGTTATACGGTATTAAGCCATTAGAGAATTTGCAAGGAAATTATTACAACGAGGTGTGAAAATATGATAATGGTAACGGAGGAAAGTAAACATATACAAATGGTAGAGAAGTTTATAAATCGTCCCCAATCGCAATGAATGTTTACTTATTTATTTATATGGGATTAATCTATTAGAGAATTACAAGGAAATTATTACAGTGAGGTATGAAAATATAATAATGGTAAACAGAGAAAAGTAAATATATACAAATAGTAGAGAAGTATATAAATCGTCCCCAATTGTTGTGAACGTTTATTTATTTATTTATTTATTTATATGGGATTAATCTATAAGAAAATTACAAGGAAATTATTACAGTGAGGTATTAAAATATAATAATGGTAAACAGAGAAAAGTAAAAATATACAAATGGAAGAGAAGTGTGTAAAGATGAGAAAATGTTACAAAAGCGGTGTAGTAGCTGTTATATAGAGTGAAGAGATTAGTTGAATAGATCTAGGGTAGAATAGATATTGTTAACATTAATGATCATTCTATTCATATCTGAATGGTATGCAATGTTGAACAGTTGCAAACGTTCGAAGCTTTCTTCTTAATTGTTAATCTTTCGAGTTTTATTTAAGAAAATAGGAGGGGAGATATGATTTTAAGATAGACGCACGTGTGCTTTCAAATAACAGGTTTTTTTTTATTTGAGGTCATTAATAATCCACGTTTTATAAATAAAAGGAGTGTAAAAAATAATTTGGTTACGGTTGAAGATAGAGAGGTGGCGTTGATTAAATTTCAGCTAACAAGAATTAAAAATGGACCGGGTGCGAGTTGGGCTCGGTTTATGCCCGGTTTAAAATCTAAGTTTATCTTTTCCTGAACCCGTCGATTTTATGTGTTAGCCTCGAATAAACTGAGTTAGGTCTGAATCGTGTCATCACGTGCAATGAAATCTCGAATCGCTTCAAATGTTATCGAATAACGACAGAAATATGTAGAAACTCAAGGAACCAAACTGTCACACTAAATCCTGGTACAGGTGTATTAAAATCACTTTGCTAACGATAATAACAAGCATCTAATAATAACTTACATATATACATAACAATGAACGTTAAAAAAATGCAATTTCAGAAATTGACCTCATATTTCAGATACGTATGCTGTTTTCGGTATTTCGTACTTCTGTTACGTCAAACATTACAATAATTGGTTCTTAGAATTAGGAAAACCAATTAATTTGCCTCAACCTGATCCATGCATTTCATAACTACTCGATTTATGGCATCTTTGAACTGCCCACGTTCGACAATATTTGGGATTCCCATCTATTACATAACTGATAAACATAGCAGTTTGTTAATCGCTCGTGAAATTACTTGGCTGGCATTAATTGCCAAACAAAAATCTCTAGCGATTGACAACTATCACTAATTCTGATTCAAATAAAATATTCGTGTAAAAAGTTTCAGAATTGCATCGCAGTGCAGTACTACAGCGTAAAAGAGATGTTAATTTTTCGTGAAAGTTGCACGCGGTAAAAGCAACGGTGGGTTGCCAACGAAAATTCGGAATCTCACTCTCGAGTGTACGCTTTATTCATTGTTGGTGGTGCCGCGGGCATAACGCCCGATTCTCATCGACATCGAATAAAGTTACGCGCCAAATAAAGTTGGTAAATCCCACCGAAATCCGCGGATCGAAATAAGTCTGGTTATCCTTGACGAATATCAGAATGAACGGAGGATTCTCGGGCGGCCAACGTCGAACAGAAGTCTCTCTGCGTTTATTTTTGGAGTACACGAATCGTACTCTGGTAAAACCGCCTTAAATCACCGTTCGTCGTTCTTCAACACGTTTTAACGGTTATCCTATCGAGTATTCTTTCATCGATACACCGCGGTATCCTAGCTCCCTACTATGCTCCTTTCGTCGCATTAATTTCGAAAACAAAACGCTATGATATTCGAAATCTAAGGCAGTCACGAACGCACAGGCGCAACGTTTGTAATAAACGCCCACGTCGGGGCGCCAGCGACGAACCTCAGTTACCGTAATCGCACGTGTCACTTATACGTGTCGTCACTTACTTCTTGGATCTTGTAGCTGGTCCGAATGGTCTTTCGCTTCGTAGTGGTGACCTCGTATGTTTCCTCAACGGTGGGCGCCTCGTCGTCCTCGTTGTTGTTGCCATTATTGTTGCCGCTGTCGAGAACACCCTCGTCGTTTCCCGACGACAAAGCGTCAGGACCGAGGACGTCCGTTGCATCCATCCCCGTATTCTCCGTGTCGGCTTCCAGATTGAACGATCGTGTCAACGAACAAACTGTTCGGGGGAAACTCGAAACGTGATATCGATAAGTAGTAGATCGTGTGTAGTTTGATTCCACACGCGGGTGCCGCGGGGAGAAGGGTTATGTACGTCGAGCAACGTGGAACTCGTGAACGAACACGCTCGAAATGACTGCGAATTGGCCTGTGTAACGGCCACGCGAAAAACTTCGACGAGCAACCGACGAAACTATTCCGGGATCGGCGAAGTTCTGCACGAAGCGGAGAGACTAGCCGTACTAAAGCACCGCGGTTCGAGAAACCCGCCGCGAACGCGTTCCCGCGCGCGTTTCAACGGCGAAAATAGAACTTCAAGTTTTCCCGAAGGAACTGCACGCGTTGTGGCTATAGCCAGTGTCGAACTCGTCGTTCAGAGTCGCGATAAATATTCACCGTCGATCACGTTCAAAAAGGAATCACTGTTTGTTTCTGTTCGATCCCGTTCGGTCTTCCTGTTTAAAATCACGTTTCGCGACTGGTCACGTTCAAACGCATCTGTAAGAGAACCCGCCAGGAAGCCATACTACCGACTCCTGCGAGACCTATCGATTATAGAAGAAATCGATTGTCGCGATACACCATGGCTTCTCTTGATGGTGAAACATAAGTATTATCCTGTTGACTCTTTTATGTACCGATGTTTCGAGTTATGTTTGTGAGAAATATTTACTTTGCGTGGAGAATGAGTGAATTTGTGTGAAATTAATGTATTGTTACTCATAAGTGCAATTATGATTTAAATGTGATTCAAGGCGGGAAATTCCGAACTTTCCTTCTGTTCAAAGGTAATTTCGTGAGACCTATTTAGATATAATTTGTTTCTTATATTCCCTGTATAATAATATGTATGACGTTAAACATATTTACGCGCACGATAAATAACTTATTTTGTGATAAAATTAAATTGTTTACAAGTTTGAAAACCAAACGCTACCGATTGCATATAATGCAACGCTGAGTGTAGACGTGTGCGCCATCTGATGGTGTGCGGGTGAACTAAATTGGAAAAACACGATTAAACAGTACTTTTAATTCTCTTATATTTCTTGATTTCACTGATCCGTACGATCAGTGACATTTTCTTTTTCTTTTAATACCAATACAACTATATATTGGAGATATTTATCATTATAAATATATTTGTAAAAATCACAGCAAAGTTAATAAGGCATTTTTTAACGCAAACACGTATATTCACGGTATATTTTGCCGCGTTTCATCAGGCTTAACGTGTTCAAATAAGCGTAACCTGCCAACAATTTTATTGTAACACGATGTTTTTAAATAAACAAGACCTGGCAACAATTTTTTCGTAACATCGAAACCGATTAATTCGTTCATATAAATGCATTCAGAAGCTTCTTTGCTCGTAATCGATCGATACATTATGAATTTTCGTAATTCTTCAACTGTATGAGGTCCTTGGGTCTGTATACTCCAACTTCTGTAATAATGCCAGTAATGAGACTAGCTGGTGTTACATCAAAGGCTGGATTCCAGCACTGTATCCCAGGTGCAGCAATTCGTTGGTCATTTATATGCGTCAGTTCCCTTTCTGGTCTTTCTTCGATAATAATATGATCACCACTGGGAATACTAAAGTCTATAGAAGTTCGTGGAGCCGCCACATAGAAAGGAACATTGTGATATTTAGCGACTATGGCAATCTGAAAATATTGCGATTAAGTTAATTAAACGCTCGATGAACAGTTTAGAAATCCTAATCAAAGTAGTTGATAGATGTATTACTTGATAGGTTCCAATTTTGTTTGCCGTATCGCCATTCGCGACAACTCTATCTGCACCAACCACCACTGCAGATATATTTCTTGATTTCATTAATGCAGCTACCATATCGTCGCAAATAAGGGTAGCCGGAATTTTTTCGTACACTAATTCGTAAGCGGTCAGTCGTGCTCCTTGATTATATGGCCTAGTTTCTGTACAATATGCGTGTTCTGTAAGGATAATTAGTACTGTATTATTTTATAGAATCTTGCCTAACATTTAAACACTAGAGACATGCAAACGTTACCAAGACTATTTTTCTTATGAAGGGATCTAATAACACCTAAAGCTGTGCCATAACCTGCTGTCGCAAGGCTGCCTGTGTTACAGTGCGTCAGAATCCTAACAAAATTGTCTCCAGATACATTCTTCAAAATTTCTTGAGCTCCAAAGTCTCCAATAGCTTTGTTATCAGCAATATCCTTCTCCAGCATGGCTTCTATGGCTTCGATAAATCTGCAAACATTATCGTTAATAGCATTAAAATTAAAAGTAAATTAATTAGCTGACATTTAGCCAACCTTTATACCTTTCTTTCATTTCTGTCACATTAACAGTCTCATCCTTACTAAGTTTATTAGCCAATTGAATTAATTCATCAGCTGCAATTTTCATATTAACTGCAGTTGGACGAGCAGAGACCAGGTAATTTAACTTGCCTTCAACATCCCTTCGGAGACTTTTCTTGTCTATGTATTCTTCGTTCTTGATCTCTGTTGCTAAACTAAGACAGCCCACGATGGCTATTGCTGGTGCACCTCGAACCTGTTAAAGGGCACAGAAAAGGAATTGCAATAAAATACAAAAACATCTTCAGTTCCATTCACTTAGATAGTAAGCGAGTGTTTCGTAAACAACAAGTCGTTTAAATCAACTAATTCTTCCAATTAAAGTTCTGTTCACGTGAATCGCTTTAAATTGCTATAGTTTCTTCTAGCGCAATTTAACTACTCAAAGATTTGCTTCTTATTGTACTTCAATCGCAGCGTTTGAACACGATCTGTTTTACAATTCCACCCGTACATAATTGAGGTTTAACGTGTACAAAATCGAATATGAAAGGAACGACGTAACCATATCTTATTGACTCGCAGCATAACATACCTGCATGTTATTGATGACCTTCCAGCCATCCTCCACGCCTTTGACAGGGATGTATCGGGAGATCGCCGGCAATAATATCTGGTCAAGTATCTCCAGCTTGCCGTTTTCCCATTTAATTGCTTGCAACGTCATCTTAATCCGTCAAAGGAGAACACGTGTCCTGGGTGGCACTATATGGCTGGTAAAATACGTGCAGATTCGAGACGCGGTTAGCAGAACCGCGGCTTCGTAGTTTTTGAATGAAACGAGATCCCGTTCATTTGTAGCTCACGTGCACTTCGAACGGCCGTGACTCGAGGCCTATCGTAACCTCTGATGCCAGATTGGGGACCGGAGTTCTCGAGAACACCCCCCACTACTACACACACTACCGCAGGAAACGCGCGTACATGAGCTCAGCGTTTCGGACGACTTCGGGAAATCGAGAGAGAAAACAAATGAAAGTCTTTCTCTCTCGCTCTTGAAGCGTTGAAATTCATTCTATGTTGGAAAGCAAGCCAGCGGCACGAGCCGCGCGGGATCTTGACTGCCTATTTTCATTTTTCGACATACAAGGATGTTATCTTGTAATGAAAAAAAATTTCGAAAAAATTTTTGTCGCGGAAAAACACGTTTTAAGACCCCCTGATCACATTTTGATTATTTAAAAATGAACTTTTTTTTTAGTTTCACGCATTTGTTAATACGATTATGCCTAAACGGTTGAATGGATTTTAATGAAATTTTGTATTCCAATTTTATATATTCCTCTCAAGACCTGGTCAAATTTTGAATAAAATTTGTTCAAAAATAATGATGGTTACCCCTTAAAGTTACAGAACTACGTTTCATTTCCTAAATTTAAAAATGTGCTTTATATTTAAGCATAAAATGTGTTTAACATGTAGATTATTAAACGACAGATACTTTGATACTCTAGTTTAATGAAATTTGTGAAAATAAGTATCCACTCTTGGCCAGTATCGTGCATGCTATAGCAGCCTTCGATGGAATAATATATGTTTGACTCGATTTTATGTTTACAAATTAATAACATACAACATTCACGTTACCGCTCGATGGAAACCGCGGGAAGGTGGTGGTTTTTGCCATCAGAAGGGAAATGCAAGCAATTTGGCATGCAATTCTATAACGTCGCCATATTCGTGAAAAAATTAAAAGAAATTTTAAAAGTAGAAGAAAAGACATCATGCTAAGGAAAATCGTGCTGCCAATTATTTACATCTCTAAAGAATAGAAAGCAAAGCAAAGGAATTTACTATATTACATGCGTTTGAATTTCGAGATAATTGTTACATATTAAATGTATATAACCAAAGATATATATTTATTTGTACTTCGCTTATATTTATATAAGCGAATAAGCGAATATACAGCATGAAAAGCATAAAAATGATATGAGGAAAATCGATTACTTATTTACACGTTAACGATGTCCAAAAATCAAATGGAATTGAAAATAAATGAAATTGATAATATTTTGGACATTGTTAATTCGCATTATCCGACAAAGGGGGAGGATCCGCGATGCTGCCGTCATCGGCGGCATATAGCCGTAATTTAGTTTTCTGTTGCTTGACAGAACTAGAACATAAAATAACAGATGACATGAGAGATAGATGTGTATCATCTACCTCCATGGTCTGAGCTTTATCCCCGTTTGCCTTTAATGCCGATTTCACCACGCAAATTCCGTTAATGGTGGCCGAACCGAGTTTGTTTCGTTTCTTATTCTTTATGTCGGGAAGCATGGAAAACGATCTTTCAGCATCGGCGTTCGAATTGGGCAGACATCTGATTGAATTTAATAACATTTGTAAAGAAGGATATTTAAAAGAGCCTAAACTGTTTCGCGTTATCAAGATTGTTTTCTAAAACTTATCGAGCTTCTTATGTACTAAATTCTCCTTGTCATGTGCAAAGTCCAAATGTAACATTGCCCATTCTTTTTGCAAACCGTCTTCGTCGAAACCGCCGAATTTCTGCGCAATAAAGAGAACATTTCTGAAAGAAATATTTCTTTCGCAGTTTGATAAAGCCAAAAGTGGATCGAATGTACATAATTTGCTGAGAAATTCGTCATCGATTAGTAATGGATTACGAATTTCGTTTGCAGCTGTGACATAAAATTTGATACAATTTAACCATTAAATGCCGCGCAACGTGATCGTCAAAGACAAAACACAAGCGGTCGGAGAGCGTAAATTACGCGGATTCTCAATTCCCTAACGAATTTTTTCAATGACCTATGACACTAGAAATTGGCATTATTACGAGTTGATGTATTTATAGTTTCTTTTAATTTTCTAACGAATATCGCAACATTATAGAATTGCATGCCAAACTGTTTGCATTTCCCTCCTGATGGAAGGAACCACCACCTTCCCGCGGTTTCCATCGAGCGGTAACGTGCATGTTGTATGTTATTAATTTGTAAATATAAAATCGAGTCAAACATATATTATTCCATCGAAGGCTGCTATAGCATGCACGATACTGGCCAAGAGTGGATACTTATTTTCACAAATTTCATTAAACTAGAGTATCAAAGTATCTGTCGTTTAATAATCTACATGTTAAACACATTTTATGCTTAAATATAAAGCACATTTTTAAATTTAGGAAATGAAACGTAGTTCTGTAACTTTAAGGGGTAACCATCATTATTTTTGAACAAATTTTATTCAAAATTTGACCAGGTCTTGAGAGGAATATATAAAATTGGAATACAAAATTTCATTAAAATCCATTCAACCGTTTAGGCATAATCGTATTAACAAATGCGTGAAACTAAAAAAAAAGTTCATTTTTAAATAATCAAAATGTGATCAGGGGGTCTTAAAACGTGTTTTTCCGCGACAAAAATTTTGTCGAAATTTTTTTTCATTACAAGACAACATCCTTGCATGTCGAAAAATGAAAATAGGCAGTCAAGATCCCGCGCGGCTCGTGCCGCTGGCTTGCTTTCAAACGTAGGATGAATTTTAACGCTTCAAGAGCAAGAGAGAAAGACTTTCATTTGTTTTCTCTCTCGATTTCCCGAAGTCGTCCGAAACGCTGAGCTCATGTACGCGCGTCTCCTGCGGTAGTGTGCGTAGTGGTGGGGGGTGTTCTCGAAAACTCCGGTCCCCAATCTGGCATCAGAGATC
>JAOPTO010000634.1:0-72169 GCA_033822845.1 Tetrapedia diversipes | reverse complement strand
GAGTTATAACTAGTTAAAGATATCGTTTAATCCGGACCGTTCGACGCTTGAGCATCACTGTGGACTCAGCGACGTTACCGACCGAGTTGCCTTGGTTACCCGCTCTCAAGCGTCGAACGGTCCGGATTAAACGATATCTTTAACTAGTTATAACTCGTAAACAAAGCCTTAAACGCAAAATCGTTACTCTTGATTTTCGTCTTAGAATGTCTCAGGGAGTTACTCTTTCAATTTAAGCCCAGGGCTGTCCGAACACCCTGTATATAAAAATGAATGTGTGTCTGTCTGTCTGTGCTCGATAGATTCAAAAACCATATATCCAATCCAATATCCAAAAATTTGGGAAATTATTAGGTATATCCCCAGGAAGGTTTCTGAAAAATTTTTTTTTAAATCAGACTTGGGATTCTAGGTGCTCCCGAACAAATATCCCCAAAATATCAAAATAACATTTAATTAGTAATATTTGTTAAAAGTGTAACCATGAATAAATTGAAAAATTAAACTTTTACTCATGAAATTTACTCATAGGATTTACTTTTATAAAACAAAGTATTTATATGTTAAGGAATAGGTATACATAAAAAAAGAATTTGAAATTGCAGAACTCAGAGGGAAATAGATTTGGGAATTATTGTATCACTTTATCAATAAAACTCGGCAAAAGTTGCTGGGAATAATAGTAACTATTTTTACAAATTTTACTCACTAAATCAGAAACCCGTCAAATTGACGGATCCCGTAAACCTAGTTAATGATAATCTGTAAATTTGAATTTCCTGATTAAAAACTTTTAACAGTTTTTCAAAATATTTATTTTCTGTACTGTAGAAGTTGTTAAAATGAAGGTGACAGTAATATCGTTTTGATGTAGTTGTATATTAATATATAAAAATTGCTTAAGTATCAGCAGTTTCCCCACACTGTTGCCTTTCTCGACATAGTAAGTTGACAGATTATGCTCTTCCCCGTAATGCTGTGTTTTGTAAACGAAATTACAATGAAAAGACAGGTAAATGGTGTCACCTTTATCAACCTGTCCTTCCAAACGTTAAACCGCCACAAGAACATACAGCTCGACAAGAAAACTAAGTATCACTCGATTAATGATGCGTCCACCGAAAAATAGTAAAGGGTGGAACACGGCAAAGAATCGCATAAATACAGGATAATCAACAATAGGTCGGCCACCCCCCCGCTAACATCCGGAAGACAAAGGTTGATGACTCGGCTAGACGTATTGATTTGCTATTTTCAGAGATGACGATGTAGGTATTTATCTTTGACGAGGAAGCGCCGTTTCTTCGAGATGCTGTTATCTCCATCATCTTGTCTAGCTCCACGTTCTTCTAGGGTATAGTTGGAAAATACACCAGCAGAAGCGGTATGCACTTCCGTATCGTTGTAACGCTAAAAAGCTCGGGTATGATTGATCATAAAATTGTTCGAACAGCGTGGAAATTGTACTCGCTAGATGAAAATTCGTTTTCAATTTAAGGAAACAACGTTCATGTAATTTATGCGTTTACTCTCTTTATTAGGTTGGAGGGAAAGTTCTGTCGTATTTTAAATAGGCAGGTAATTTTTCTTGTAAATAAAAAATACATCTGGCTAGTGAGTCATTGGGAATTTTTTTTGTTTTTTTTTTTTACCTGCTGTATAATATCAAACGAGTCCTTTTTTACAGTTCTCGAAACATGATTCTTCAAAACGGCACGCAGCAGAACTCAAACAATTTTCAATCTTTCGATTTGAAAATTTAATCACAACTTTAAAACAACATTTCGCAGTGCATCACGTAGGGGATTTTTGATAAGTTAATTTAAACAATAGTTATTAACAAATAACTGTCCTTTTTTTTGGGTAAAAATTGAACAATTTCAGTAAAATGCTCGCCAATTGCACAAAAATCAATATTTCTAACATCCTCTACGTGATTCACTAGCTACACTCATGTAGATTAAGTGGATTTTTTTTCTTCTTTCCAAGTTCAAATTGGCACCAGTTATGCTGCGTGCCGCAGAGCTCCTCAGCTTCAACATGCCTCAGGAGAATTGCTACAGTGTCGCCATTTTGTAATATTTTCCTATGAAAATTTTTTGTAATATACTCAAATATATGCTCAACAGTTATCCCAAGTATTATTTCTCTGTCACCTTTTCTTCCGCCCCAAAAAAATGGTCAAAGAAACGCTTTATTTCAGGTCGTTACAGTGGTGTTACCCCTTAAACGACTAACTGTCACCTCTCGAGTGCAAAAGGTTAAAGGCAATTCAATTTAGGTTGTATATATGAAATTCTAATCGAAATTTTTAGAAACGGTCATTTGACCGGTCGTGGTAGGAATAGTGTTAATATAGTTTATAATTTATAAACACTTTGTCGCGTTCAAATGCCTTGCACTGCATTATTTCCCATAATTAATTTATTTTAACGGAACACCAACCCTGTCGAAGCCTGAATCTGCCACTACCATCCACCCATCCACGTCTACTCACATTTCACGGTAAACGAATACTTTGTACAGGCGAGGGTAGTCGGATGAACTTCCAACGAAATGCAGTTAACCCAGCATCCAAGCCGGCTATTCCGTTCTACGTTTCACCCGAATGTTCCACAACGAATCTAGGACAGCCTGAAACACCGTGCAACCCTACCGGTATTTAGTATGTTAAAAGATCCCTGTAACGGTGCACCTTACGGGACTAGAATGCCGCCCGTGCATTTATGACGGACGTGGATCCTGAACGAGACTTATAAAAGGAAGCTTTATAAGAGCATTCAATTTTCATGTTGAAAGTACTGAAGCGCTGCGCACTTGCCCCCTATTACGTTCCCGTGGAATCATAACGCCGACGTACAGTCCCGTTCAAAACTATGATATCCGGGGACTTACGAAAACTTACGAAACTATTATAAATCTGAAAAGTCATCAGGAAGTTACAGAAATCTTTTCAACATCATTACCCGGTTTGTTAGTCTGCATTATAAACGATTTATACGTTTAACATTACAATGAATATTTTTTTTTACAAAATATTATTACAATTAACACATTGCGTACAGCGCTCCCAGGGCCCGCACATTTTTGGGCGCCCTAGAAACACTTTATACGATGCATATATTCACTTTTTTAATTCGCATTTGGTTACAGATATTCACACAAAGTATTCTGAAATATTACTATACATTTTTCATACTCCTTTTACATTTTTTACTGTTTTAAAAATTTTTTATTATTTACTTTACAAGTTTGAATAATCTTAAAATAAAACTGAAAATATAGATGAAAGCTGTAACAGCCTTAAAAAGCTGTTACCTTACCAATTAAAACGCGAATTTTGAAGTAATAAAATAGTGTACAACAGTAAAACACTTTATAAGGTATCATGCACAGAGCCACGGAGCAGCCAATGTAATGGCTATACTGACAAACTGATTTACAGACAACCTGACAAATTTGATTGAGAAACTGGCAAACTGAAAGTTGACATTCATTTTTTTTTGCCAACCATTTGTTAAGGGGATACACAAGACTTCGTTACCCTGGTAACGTAACAAGAAAGTGTATTTTTAGTTCCTTAAATCGTCGATTGAGTCGAAAAAACCTGAAAACGAGATATCTCGTCTTTCGTACGCCATGTGTTAATATATCATTAATTACTTAACACATTGAATGGCTATATTAAATGGAAATATTTAGCCTATGGACCAAAAGTCCAAGGTATTTTAATAAATAAAAAAAAAAAAAAAGAAAAATGGAAATGTTGAAACGTCTCATGAGGGATTAAGGCTGTTAGAAATATGTCTAATAAAAAATTCTGCATCCAATTTTACAAATTAAGCTTCTTAATTTTACATATTACATTTCTCGAATGTAATTTTGTATTTCTTTGGTTCATGATGTAACAATAAGTTACAATAAGTGAAATGCAATAAACGACCGAATTAATAATATAAATAACAAATACAAGAACTTCAATATATATATATATATATATATATATATTGTACAACGTATTACTAATACGTTGAGTATAAAAGTAATATAAAATTAATTATAAAAATTGCACAGTCCTATTTAACTGTGTATTATGTTTCGTACGAGGCTGGTAGACGTTCTGATACTTATGAACACGAATGTACGTAGCCGTATACATCTTTAATGCGTACTGTTTGCAGGGGAGGAGGCAAAAAAGCGATCCGTTCATGTACTCAATAAATCTTTTCGCAAAATACAGTTGCACGTGTTGCATGCAAAATGTGCGACACGGCGGTATAGAGAATGGCAGACAAAGCGTTGAAACGGAAAATTGAAATTCTGTACTTGGTGCTGTGTAATGTTTCGAATGTTTCTTTGGCAGCAACAATTGATTGGTAGAACATTTGATAACCATTTTCTATACCTTTTATCGTGAACATTTCTTTATGATTTGCAACGAAAACGAGTGCTCATCGCTTTAAAACCCTTCTGTTTAAAGATAACAAGAATTTAAGAGAATTTATCAAAGAACTTATTATTAATTCAGAGATTCCTGTTATACTTCTTTTAATATATGTCATAATTTTGTAAGAAATTGTAAATTAGAAATAATAAATAATTCTCAAATACTTATTAATTTTTTCTTAATGTTCCATTACAGATATTACTAAATATTAAATGTAACAAAAGAATAATGTGAATTGTAATGAAAAGTTACAAGAAATTTGTTGAAAATTTGATTTAACATTATATTTTAAATATTAATAAATATTACTAGATATTTAGTATAGAATTGTGCTAAAAAAGATATTGAATATACGCGTTATAATATCCCACGTATTTTTAATACCTTCTGTGGAAACAGAAAGGAAAGAAATTCGATTTCACGATCAAATGAAATACTTACCACCCCTTATAATCGGATATCTAAGTGCCGTGGTTATCGAAGGAGGTCTTTTAAAGTCTAATGAAATTTAATCGAAACTAATCCCCAGGTTGATACCTCCGCTCAATTATAAACGTAACGAGCAATTATTATTCTCTAATTAGTCAAAGGGAATCTCTTATCGTGTCTGTGTTAGTTCACCCGGTTACAGGGTTAGAATATTTAATTATTAGGTCTAACTTTAGCTTGATATCTGCATGCAATACATATTAATAAAATTCGAAAACTTGTGTACGAATACAGGATGTTCGCGACATTATAAATTTTTTTTTTCGACTAGGATTCTGAAACTACGCATTGAGAATAATAAATGAATTAAACATTTTTTCCTGAAAAGTTTCGCTCTGACATTTACCATTGCAGAATTATATTCAAAAAAGCACTGAAACTTTAAACGCTTATTTTACTTCCTTAAAACGATACTACGATAAAAGAGAAATTAATCCATGTGTTGGATTTGGGAAAAACTGTTAATTAATTTGTACCTCCCCACTTAAAGGTGTGACGGTCGGGGCAGGTAATTTTCGGACCGACCCCCGACCCTATGAGTGTAAGGACAACCAGGAAATAGTAAAGGCGAGTCATTCAGAGGAATTTACAGAGAGCAGACCTCGAGTTGTTTTTATTTAACCCAAGTACCCTTGCTGCCCATTCCTATCACTCATAGCATTTAACGCATCTCCGCGATTTTGGTTATTTCAATTCAACACCATGCATATACCATTACGTTCTACACACTCAAAAAGTTTCATTAAGAATAAAGAGACTTTTAATTTATCAATGCTTGGCTTTAAATATGTTGATTAATTATATAATATTTATTTAATATTTAATACATATAGTTAGTTTCTTATTTTTTAACACTCAAAAAGTTTCATTAAGAATAAAGAGACTTTTAATTTATCAATGCTTGGCTTTAAATATGTTGATTAATTATATAATATTTATTTAATATTTAATACATATAGTTAGTTTCTTATTTTTTAACACTCAAAAAGTTTCATTAAGAATAAAGAGACTTTTAATTTATCAATGCTTGGCTTTAAATATGTGGATTAATTATTTAATATTTATTTAATATTTAATACATATAGTTAGTTTCTTATTTTTTAACAGATACCTAGGTAACAGTTTGACACGTAAAAAAGCAAGTTCGACTATATTTCAGGCTCAAATATTAATTATTATTTGAAGGAGAGGACGGGAGATAATGGAAGCGACTTGATAATTGTGATTCTTTTTAGCATGTCAGCTAACTAACAATTTCTCTTTAACCGGACGTCGTCGATGTGCCGGAAGTATTCGACTGACAATTGGGAGAATCTGTTTCCTGAATGAAGGAAAAGTTCGATACTTCGGGACGACCAGTTAAGTGTCCCGATGAAAGTTTCATGAGGAATCAGATAAGAACATTTCAACAGCAAATTCTTTTAATCGTATCTAGGTCAAACAATGAAGAATTTCCAATGTGATGCGCCACGGTCGAAAGCGTGTTCCTGTGATCCATCCGAGCTCTGTTTTCCGTGTATTTCGAGCGATATTAAAGTATTTTAATTAAATCGTTATCAGAACATTTTTAACAATTACACGGAGCGATTCCAATAATTGGACCGTGCAATAATTCCGACTCCGAACGAAGGCAAAAAAATGTCGCAGCGAACATTTTTTCGTATCGCGAGAAGTATTGTCAATTATTTTATGCAGATCGAACAAGTATTTCGTTCCTTAAATGGATTTATACGAGTGTTCTAATTCTTTGCACTAGAAATAATGCTAATTTTAAACATTTCCCAGATACAACATTATATGAGAAATTCCTTTAACTTAATTCAACGGTACTAAAATTTAGAAATATAATTATTTAATACATTGAATTCAGAAATTCCTGAAACTAGTATTATTTAACGTCTGACTTTTAATTTACGTACGAGTATTGCTATTCTTAATATCATGCAAAACGTTTGATTCGTTTTTCAAGAAATTATGAATATGTAAATTATACCGAATCTAAAATTAAGAGTTATTCATAATCAGAAAGTATTATAGGACAATATAGAATTCATTAAATTATGCAAAATTTTGTTCCATAACATTTTTTAATTTCATCGACAGCAAAATCTACAGTTTGGTCCAAGTACTAGAACCAGTCTGCAATAGTCATGTAAATCAGCAAGTATTTCGTGAATAAGCAGATGAAGAGTGTGCTGGCGAAGAAGCAAGTTGAGAAAGCATTTCTGACGAGAAATTCGAAGAATAAACTATGAAGTAATTTAAAACGGGATGAAGTAATTTATCAAGTTGAACGTAACGCAAACTCGAGGGAATAAAGCAAACCGTTTGTGGTTTTCGTACGTGCCGTGCCCGCCAAGGGAACTTAATTAATAACGCCATATCTCCAATTAGCTCCCAGAGCAACAACAACAAGAAAATGCCGAGCCAACATAAATACGCTCTATTAAACAATTTAATGCGAACGAAAACACTGATTGAAAATTAATTTTTAATTACGACTGTGTAATCGAAATAAATCTTTCCGTAATTTATTCGTGCTCTTAAAATTGTAGAAATTATGGCTTTCGCGATGAAACGAACTTATGGTTCTTGTTGATACTAGGATTACTGTTCCTGTCTGCTTGAAGCATTTTTGTTTGCGTAACAATTAAGTTATGAATTATTTGAGGTGATCAAGTTGGAAGACTCATCCTACATATTTATATGAATATAAATAATTCATTTATATACATTTAATACTCACTTAATGATAATATATGTATGAGTTACCTAATGATATCAATTTATAAACAATATAAGGAAAAATAAAATCAGCTTCAGTCAATAACGAGGATATCGTGTAACTTATCAGAAACTGATTTGATACAAAAAAGGCATCGTTTTCACCACGAAGAAAAAATAAATTTTAGATTCTGGATGATTTATAACGTGTCCCCCTATACGAAATGGATGTTAATTTTTAATAATTTTGTGAAGCAATAATTTACTTCATAGGTCCAAAAAAAGAAGTGGTGGCTGGATTACTGAAATTTTTGTCAATACAAAGAAGAAACAGCAAGGTGATGAGATTCATACAATAGGATACACAATGTACTTCGTAGAATCCACTCTCGGCGGAACCATTTAGTTTCTTGCAAATGCTTCGTTTCACGGGAACACAAAAAATTAAATCGCGACATTTGCGAACCTTTGCTTCTTTGGAACAATCTCAGTTAACTTTTCGTGTTCTACTCAGAATTCGTTTTTAATTAGGAATATCTACTTTTATTAATTTAGTAGTGTGGATGATAGGGCTCAGGTGTGAATAAAATAAAAGCGAAGTGATTAGAATATTAATAAATGTGTATTTAAAACAATTTAACAGTAACAACTTAAACGACTTCATTTATTTATTATATGTAGAAATGGACGCTTAGCAACTTAGCAACTTCAACGTTCAGAATCACACCCTTTCTGTCTTCACAGTCAAACTCTTTCTGCCGCGCGCTCGCATTTTCCCCTTCATATATTCTTCCATACACTCATTTCCTTTCTTTGTAATTGTTAACCTTTCTCACTAGATGTATTCTCGAAAAATCCTCAGTTGCTCAGGTTTCTAAAGTGGTCATCTTTCGCACTTTAGAAACACTCGAGTCCAAACATTCTACGTTCACACGGCCATCGTTCAACTCAAGCACTCTTCATATTTTCCTAAACTCGTATCTACTCGATCGAAATTCCTACATATATATAGGAAATTCTACCTTTATTTATTTAGTAGAGCGAGAAATGGGACTCAGATGTGAATAAAATAAAGTGAAGTGATTAGAATATTAATAATATATATTTAAAACAGTTCAATAGTAACAACTTAAACAACTTTTCAACTTGGCAGCTAAGACGTTCTTACTTTCTTCAGAATCACACCCTTTCTGTCTTCACAGTAAAACTCTTTCTGCCACGCGTTCGCATTTTCCCCTTCATATATTCTTCCATACACTCATTTCCTTTCTTTGTAATCGTTAACCTTTCTCACTCGATGTATTCTCGAAAAATCCTCAATCGCTCAGTTTTCTAAAGTGATCATCTTTCGCGCTTTAGAAACACTCAAGTCCAAACATTTTACGTTCACACGGCTATCGTTCAACTCAAGCACTCTTCATATTTTCCTAAACTCGTATCCACTCGATCGAAATTCCTACATATATATAGGAAATTCTACCTTTATTTATTTAGTAGAGTGAGATGATAGGGCTCAGATGTGAATAAAATAATGTGAAGTGATTAGAATATTAATAATATATATTTAAAACAGTTTAATAGTATTAACTTAAACAACTTTTCAACTTGGCAGCTACGACGTTCTTACTTTCTTCAGAATCACACTCTTTCTTTCTTCACAGTCTAACTCTTTCTGCCACGCGTTCGCATTTTCCCCGTCATATATTCTTCGAAACACTCGTTTCCTTTCTTTCTAAATAACAACATATCTCACATGATACATTCGGCCACGTTCACCCAAAATCCTCAGTCGCTCAGTTTTCTAAAGTGGTCATCTTTCGCACTTTAGAAACACTCGAGTCCAAACATTCTACGTTCACACGGCCATCGTTCAACTCAAGCACTTCATATTTTCCTAAACTCGTATCCACTCGATCGAAATTCCTACATATATATAGGAAATTCTACCTTTATTTATTTAGTAGAGCGAGAAATGGGACTCAGATGTGAATAAAATAAAAGCGAAGTGATTAGATTGTTAATAAATGTGTATTTAAAGCAGTTTAACAGTAACAATTTAAACGACTTTATTTATTTAATATATGTAAGAATGGATGCTTAGCAACTTAGCAACTTAACAATTTCAACGTTCAGAATCACACTCGTTCTACGTTCACAGTCAAACTCTTTCTTCCTTCACACTCAAACTCCTTCTGCCACGCGCTCGCATTTTCCCCGTCATACATTCTTCGAAACACTGGTTTCCTTTCTTTCTAAATAACAACATATCTCACTTGATACATTCGGCCACGTTCACCCAAAATCCTCAGTTGCTCAGTTTTCTCAAGTGCTTATCTTTTGCGCTTTAGAAACACTTGAGTCCAAACATTCTACGTTCAAGCATTCTTCATATTTTCCTAAACTCGTATCCACACGATCGCATTCCTACACTATTTTGTGGATAAATTTGTTGCTTGCAAATAAGGTGAAAGTGTAAAATCGTGTAAAATCGTTCGTTCACTTTATTAAAAAGTATTTAGTGTTAACGAATAATTTATTTGGTTGATTTTAAACCGTTGGCTCAAATGAAGTTGACAGAGTGGCAATTATAATAAAATTGTTGAGCGAATCACAATTACATTTTCCTTTCAGATCTTTTTACTGTATGCACATCAATTACTCTTGCCTGGATCAACTTTAACGCGATAGTGTTTTATATGCAAAAAGATTCGGGATCATTAATTTTCCGGACAGATGTGCCCACAATCTATTGTCATTAAGTTCGCTCCAACGATTTGAAAGACGCTCGATAAGCTACAGCCAAGTGACATTCCTGCAACGATAAGAGTACTCGTACATAGAACATTGCTAGACATCGATGTTGCTACTGCAAATATAAGGATTGATTATCTGGAGACCTTTTCAGATCTATAAAGTTTAAAATGAAATCCTAAACGAAATAATTTAACGTTAAGTTTGGAATATTCAGTTTGAAACTCTATATCTGCATGAAACTTACTTATAGAAGAAATATTAGCAATAGTATCTATTACATTTATGTAATTTATTTCTATAGTTAAAAATTATTTTCCGAATGTTTATATCACTAATTTATGATACTAAAGTTAAATAAAATTAAATAAATAGAATACTATATAGTGCAGAAATAAAATAAAATAATAATCGTGTAATGAGTATACTAGGAAAATTTAATAAAGTTATTCTGATTAGCTAACTAATTTCTTTAAGAATACCTTGGGTAAATAAAATTTACTTTACTTAGGAATAAAAGTTACAGTATTTGCCAACATGATTGTCCAAAGCTCACGGGTATGCTGCACGTAACTGAGGTCAAGTGGAGTTCCTTTTTAATATACCGAACGAAAGAAGATTACAAGTTTAAGGAGATTATCGTACATCCTTGGAAGATAACAGCCAATATCTTACAATATTTCAGCAAGGAACGAACGCAGTAAAAAAGAATATCAACGAAATAAAGACGTATAAAGAAAAATTAAATTTCGAATCTATTCGATGGAAAATCATAAAAAGATAAGTTCACATTAATGCAATTGAGTGATTAAAAATTTTTTGCTTTCCAATGGCTAAACTAAATTACCGCATAAAAATGGTAAATTGAAAATTTAATCAAGTACCCACGTTATAAATTACACAAATATTTTATTTATAGTTACTATTGGGAATGGGGTTTTGTATTGCTAAATGAAATGAACTCTTATTTGTAAAATAATACTTTGATAATTTATTTAATCCTTTTATATAGCATGAGGAAGGGCAATTTTGATCGCACGTAGCGAATTTCGTCACAAAACTAGCAAAACGCAGTGGTCGAAATTTTTACAACCCCGTCTGGGTCCTTCAGCCCTTTTCTTCTGTTTCTCGATGTTTTCGAACTTTCTAAAATGCCAGAAGTGACTTAGCTTGTTGGAAGAAGCCCTTGAGAAAGTACGTTAAGAGAAAGTTGGTTTGTGGTTAATTTTTGCTTCGTAGCATTTCTGTATTCAATTTCCAACGCTTACTTTTACCAAATTTAATATATTCATACGTTCATTTTATTATAACAGATATGCCTATACATATATAAAAATCAGCGATTAAATTTTTCGAAAATTGTAAATAATAAATGTTGCAGTATATTAAAGCGTTACGTCATCGTAACTTTTCATATTTTTTTTTTTTATCTGGTAGCAGTATAAAATGTTATCGTTGTATTTATATAAAATTCTGTTCTGCTTTTTTCCCCGGCAATCCTCTGCCTGCTCATTAGATCCTTCTTACCTTCGGGTCATACAAGGCGAAACAAGGGAATCGTGCTTTTCTACCGTGGTAGAAAGACTTTGAGGAATACCTGGAAGATGAGCTAACTAGTTACGGAGCTTTAATGAAACCGAGCGAATACCGAGCGAACGGCATCAAAAGTCTTGAAATTAAATCTCGACCCCTTATTGCGAGTCGAAATTATTATCGAATAGAAGTGGGCGAGGTCTACAACGCGAAGCACATTAATTCATTTCCTTTCGTTTCATTTCAATTCAGAGTGCAACACGTAAACTCAGTAATTCAAACGGTGTTCCATTATTGAAATAAAAATTGCGCGATATCGTGCTTGTACATTTAAAAGCGTTGCGTTTGGTAATTCTAGGAATAGAATAAATTAAAGTATGAGGTAAAATGAAGAACGTCCTGGTGGTTCTAAAAATGTATTAAATGTTGAAAGTAACGTTAACAAAAGTTACGTACTATAAAGTACTTTTGTAGTACTATATAAAGTGTCGTGTGAAGTAAATATAATATTCCTTCAAACATAGACCATTCTTTTGATAATCAAGAAAATTTAACAGGTTTTGGTGTTATAATTTTATCACTAAACTTTTCATGAAACGTCATTTTACTCGTAGCATGCAATAATATAGGAAAGAAAAGGAACTAAGCTCTGAATATACACAACGTTTCTCTGTTCAATCGCTAATTATAAGTATTCTTAGCCATTCGACGGCCACCCTATTATTATTATTATTATTAATGTGATTGATAACAAAAGTAAAGATTGATAACTTATAAATACCGATAATACAACTATTTCTAACTCAACTCTGCCACACAACTCTATATTCAACTCTCAACTCTTTGTACACCTTTACGACTCGATTTTTCATTCAACCTTTTCTCCTTCGAGAAAACCCTTATAGGTCTTCTCCTCTCCTATCAATTCGAACTCCGTTCAAATTAATAAACTTTTAAATTATATTAAGCCTTGTTCAAATATTTTCCCAGGTGCATCGGACCCCTTCTCCTCTCCTATCATGGATCTGGCTTTCGTCTAGTCCAGTGTTTCCCAACCTTTTTTGTTCCATGCCCCACCTTAACCTTTCTAAAGTTTTTATGCCCCCCCTCTATGTAACATACATAATTTTTAACATTAAAAAATTGATTTGTTCACTTAAGAAACATAAATGATAGGTTCTAGGAAGAAATCACTATGAAATTGTTAACAAAACACAGTAAGTAAAATTTCAAAACATATAATGAAAAACTGAAATTCAAATTCCAAATAATTTTAATACAGATTTTTCTATATTAATTTATTATTTTAATTTAGTGAGATCCTTGCGCTTGATGCTTGCTGCACAGAGATTTTATATTAGGTTTCAATTTGGTTAGCTTCAGTCTCAAGTCTCCACGTTGTGTTATATCCAGTCGATTCCTTTTTTTACCAGTAAATCATTTTAAATCACGACGCCAATCACCCAGTTGATATTTTGGTCTCGTCAAACGAAATTATACCTAATAATTATTTACCGCAATTATTTAAGAATTTGCTTTCTTTTTGTTAAATTTCGCACCGATATCTAGCATTGCATTTAAATGGCCCGGAGCGAAAGGGTTAAAGTCGTGTCAAGTCCATTTCCGAATTGCCCCCCTGTGGGGCGTGGGCCCCACGTTGGGAAACACCGGCCTAGAACAATGTTACATGATTCGAAGGTTTGTTTTACCGACGTTAACGTATATTTTTATTAGTATGCGATGGAAGAGTTAGAAATCCCACTATGAAATTGTTAACAGAACACAGTAAGTAAAATTTCAAAACATATATAGAGTCCATTTTCGAATTGCCCCCATGTGGGGCGTGGGCCCCACGTTGGAAAACACCGGTCTAGTCGATTCACACTAGACTCTGCATGAAATTCTCTAGATTCTATACGAATTTACTCTACAATTATAATCGTTTAAATTACAAACGAAACGCCGCAGAGCGAATGCAACACAAACGAATTATGGCGAGCGAGTCTGAACGAACCCCGACGCAAGCAGCCCCTTTTTGTACGCGTGTGCTTAAATAAGCATCATAAGACGTTGAAGATCGCGCAAAAGCGCAGTCCCTCTCGTTTTTTCACAAAGTTCGCGCTTCCAACGCGGCGTGCTATAAAACTCTCGACCGTTATACCACTGACTAACATGCTCGCTGAAGTGTGCTTCAGCCCGCGTGGCTTTGACGCGAAAGACGCTGAAAGTTGGTTTCCGGGGTGCGCGAACACACCCAGCTACTTCTTTCCTCCTACCCGGCGTTTACCGCATTATCCACTAAAACACGTACATTTCCCCGACAAAAGGGGTTCCTTTCCAACCCCGTTGTATCCTCTTCACGATAGACTGGACACGGGAGGCCCGATCCCGATCGGACTCCCGTTTTTCGTATGCCGGGCGAACTTTCCTAAAGAGAGGCAGTCGCTCACGAAAAATAGGGAACCGGTCTCTGAAAGGGGATTACTATGATTCAGTGCATTAACATACGGGTACATACAGCTGTGTGTCGCGTGAGTGGAATAAAAATCCGACCGGTGCGATGTGGGACGTTCTCCAACGTTGACCGGATGTGTTGTATTTTCGAGTATGTCTCTTGGAATAACTTAATTTGCGCGAAACGCTTTGGAGCTAGAAATTGTAACGAAGCGAAGGTTTTTATACGAATAGGCTATCTTAGATTTTTATGCCTTTGTAGAAGATCGAAGTGTGTGCAAGTAATAGAGAAAATGCTTGATAGCGAATAACGTAAAATTATTCGATATAAGACACGAGTTATGTTATATTAGGTCGAGTCATAAGTAACTTTCGATGCAGCTAAGTAGAACCTATTGTTCGTATCTACCTGCTATGAGTTACCATAACAAGAAGTTTTTGTTTTCATTATATAGACGAGGCTTTAGTTAGTCTTTTATGAACTGTTTTGTGTGATACACGTTACGTTAAACTGTTTTTTTTAATCTTTGAAATGGAGAGTTAAAAAGTACATATTCGTCATGTAATGCATTGGGAATTTAAACAAGGCAATAGTGCTAAGGCGACAGCTGAAAAAATATGCAGTGTATATGGTGAAGACTAATAACTGATCGGGCAGTTAGAAATTGGTTTATAAAATTCCGTTCTGGAGATACGACCTTAAAAGACGAACCGAGGGCGGGACGTCCTTCCGACTTTGACGACAACCTTTTAAAAGCAATATTGGAGCAAAATCCACGTCAATCAATAAGAGGTATAGCAGAAAGGTTGAATACATCACAATCAACTGTTAACCGTCACCTGGAGAAATTAGGGAAAGTCAGCAAGTTAGGAGTATGGGTAGCTCACAATCTCAGTGAACAGAATAAAGAAGATCGCATGTCAATCGTCACAAGTCTGCTCTCACGGGTAAAAATTAAGCCTTTTTTAAACAGGATTGTAACAGGCGATGAAAAATGGGTTACCTATGAGGATACAGTCCACAAAAGACGGTGGCTTGATAAGGATCAACCACCTCTATCAGATCCGAAAGCAAATATCCATGGCAAAAGATTTTATTGTGTGTATAGTGGGATTGAGAAGGAATAATTCACTACGAGTTGTTGAAGTCAAATTTAACGATTACTGCAGATAGATATGTTCAGCAGTTGCAAAGAGCGCAAGAGAAACTCCATGAAAAGCGTTCTGCACTGGTCTATCACAAAAACGTCATTCTTTTACACGACAATTCGCGACCACATACAGCAAAGGTGACTCAAGAGAAAATTCTTCAGCTTGGATGGTCTGTTTTACCACATCCACCTTATTCCCCAGATCTTGCCCCAGCAGACTACCACATTCTCTGTTCTTTATAAAACTTTTTGAATGGAAAAATCTTCAATTCTGAAGGACAAGTCAGACAGGCTGTCAAAAATTTCTTCCAGTCCAAACCAATCACATTTTACAAGCAAGGAATTGATAAACTGCCAGGAAGATGGGAGAAGGTTATATATAACAGTGGTGAATACATAATGAATTAATATAATTTTGTTATTTAATGAGAGCAAAATAAATGTCTGATAAAAAAAGGAAAGTTACTTATGATTCGACCTAATATTTAGGAAATGAAAAGGAACTTCTATCTCTGTCTCTAGGTTACATTTTTTTTTGAAACATGAATTTGCATTTTATTGAGTTTAGCAATTTGAACATTCTTTCTTTAACTGTTACATCTATGTAAACTGAGACGAGGAATTAATTGATTTAAGAAACATCGTAAGGTTTTATTTAAGAACATGTGTGCAGTTGCATTTTGTAATCGCGTAGGTGTATTTGTGGAAAGAATTGTACAACAATACGACAGAGTGTGTTAAGCAACGCGAAATCTTCCAATACAATTTTGTTTCCAGCTTCGCCTGAAATCGAGTTATAGCATGTTCCACTTACTAGAGCCACCCTGTATAGTTCACACCGTGGAAGGTGAAGATGATTGATGCATTCACTTTGAACCGCATCGTTGCAAGCTTGCAAATTTCCTTAGAATCTCGATACACACGCTCCATACGTGTATCCAGCCGTTTTCGCAAGAGAATGTAACCTTACTCTACTCCGTTAAGTGCAGTGGATAATCGAATTATTATGATCTGTTCTACAATTAAAACAAAGCTTATTTTTTCAGAAATTGCATACTTTTATGTGCTAACACTAGAACGATCGACAATTAAAGTGTACCTATTTGCATGGAAGAGATCAACTTGAAAATTACACAAAAGTACACCGAATACATAGAAAACAAATCTTTATTCATACCTTTTGCAGAAAATTATAGTACATTTTAGAAGCTAACTACAGTGGATTTGTAAAGTTGCTATGAATAATCACCAATTGGTCATTTTCACTGCTTTGAGCGTTCTAGCGTTAATGACATATAATAATAAAGGCTTAGAAACTTCTAAGAATTATTTAAAACTTTTAATGATAGACCATATCAATTCTTCACGACTCTAACAATTAATTAAATACGTTCCTTCATACTTTAATATTTAATTCAATAATCAAATAATTTTAATATTTTCACGATCTCTGTAATAATAAATATAATTAAATTTTGATGTTTTATTTCTATAAGAAGTTATTCGAAATAGTGTTATTACATGAGTATGCAATAAAATAACTGAATATTGGTGCGACGGAATGTTTTTCATTTAATCATAATTAATTTCATAGTCCACTGCACTGGATCATGAAATGCGTGATCTAATGATTACCTTGCCGACAATTGCTGGGTCTTTTGGCGTCAAGCAATATAGCATCAAATTGAATATGCAGAACCGTAGTAGCTGTAGGAACACCGTATTCCATATTCATTTGCATACCGTCTCCGTTTGCGAAGGAATCTTTAATTGCAGTTAATTACGGATCCTCTTCCAGGGCAAACAAAATATGTATAGAGATGATGCGAAACGTGGCAGACATGGAAATATGGACAAACTTACTGAGATGACAAGAAGTAATATAACAAAGAATGCACAAGTTCAGTAGATAATTAGACTAATTATCAGATTGATATGAGTCTGATACTATTTATTTATTTAAAAAATAATATCCTTTAAGGCTGAATTAATCATACACAATAAATTGGAATATTTTATTGGAAATTAATTAGTTATTATATTTACAGATATATGCAATAGTGTGTGTATTTCTATTGCGTGTATAACATGGTAATACTGGATAATAAAGATAATTAGACTAATTATCAGACTGATATGAGTCTGATACCATTTATTTATTTTAAAAATCATATCCTTTAAGGCTAAATTAATCATACACAATAAATTGGAATATTTTATTGGAAATTAATTAGTTATTATATTTACAGATATATGCAATATTGTGTGTATTTCTATTGCGTGTACAACATGGTAATACTGGATAATAAAATATTAAAAAAATATATATTTCTTTCAAAAATTAAATTAATAACAAGAAAATAATAAGATATCTTTCTTTCGTTCAAAAATTAATGTTTCCTTGAACGATACAAAAGCGGTCTATTCTTAAATTCGAGTGACAAATTAATTTTCCTTGTGATAGTTATAATTCATAATTCTCGACTACTTTCCCCTATTTTGTTCTAAAAATTACACGAAAAATGGAAAGGAAGCGCAGGATGATATCTATGGCGGATACAAATTTATTCGATATTGTTCGACAGTGATTTATGAAGATGACGATTAATAATCATGCGAAGGCGAAGAAAGTTGTTTCATTTCCGGCACGAAAATTTATCCCAACATTCGTTGAGCAGCCAATTTCTTTTGAAAAGTAGTTCGTCCTGGTGATTTACCATTATTCTTTCGTCGAATATTTTGACAAGCCATCAATGCCGACGTGAAAATCTATAAACAGTGTAATTAACGAACTAACGAATGACCTACTTTTTGGTACATAACGCGAGAGCGAGGAAGTAATTGAAAACGATAAAAAAAAGGAAACCTTTTATCGACTCCGTAAATGGTGAAACCGGCGAAAAATTGCAACGATGGAAATGCTTGCTCTTACGCGAACACAATACCTAACTATACGTAATTCGTAAACAATTGACGTTAAAAATGAAAAAGGCGATAAACATAATTTTATTTTTTGACTATTATTATTCAACAGTTTTAATAATATTTCTAAATTAAGTGGCGCTTACTTATCTTTAAGATTACCATTTTGTAACTATATTAGATATTATTGTGATAGGCAGTAATGTAGTTTTGTAAAATTCTGAATAATGATATGTCGTTTATCATTTTCTACAATTTAACGATTTGTTATCTATATTTTTCTGTTATTAAGTTAATCTGCTTCTTACCTAATCTAATTCGTATTACTGATAAATCTTCCCTAAAATTTTTCTAAATACCTATAAAAAACATTACGTTTTATGATATTTTAACAGATCTTGCCTTTAGCACAAAATTTACTTCCCAAATATCTCAGAACGAAATCCAATCTTTTGTTTCATGAATATTTACTGATAAACGAAAGACTGCGGGGATTTTTATTAAAATTACCCAGAATACGAATACTTTTCACGTTCTTCGTTCCGGAGCATCATTGTTCAAATATAAATTCTCAACCCGTTTCTTTAGATAACCCAAATACGTAAGAGGATTTCTTCTTCGGAACACCTTGGAGCTTCGCATCATAATCGTTTCTCATGGAAATTCGAAGCAAGACACGATCAATGAAGGTTCCGGTGGCGCAAACGTTCCAGAGAATCGTGCTAGCCGGTACCTGTCAGATATCTGTTTCGGACAGGAACACCAGGATCCTTCGTCTCTTTAGCCACTCTTCGTGCTAATTGGCTTCTTGTTTTCTCGAATCTCGGCTTCTCCTTTGGCTGTTTAAGAAGATCGTATGTACACCTAACGATTGCCACCGCCTTGGCTTGAACGACAGAGATAGAGCCCAGCTGCTCTCCTATTTCCGAAGACTTAAAATTCCGGTGGAAAGTAAAAAGTGAAACGAAATTTCTCTTACCATGCGATATTATTTGTAATTAGTCGATTGAAAAGGTAAAAAGAATTGATAAAAAATAGATAAAGAAAGAAATATTGAATTTTATTAAAATTAAAGATTTAATACGCGTCTAATATATAAAATATTTATATTTGTTGGAATGTGAATGTTCAAATTACGCATTCCAGAATATTCGTGGTTCTCTTTTTCTTGTTCTAACGTCATTTATATTTATTTATTTGCTATGTTCACGTAAATATGCTATTCCTGTGTTTTTACGTTAGTTTGTTTGTTTTTTCTGTCACTTTTCCCGGCGTGCATGTTTTGTGGTTTTTCATATGTATAGTTCTTCCGTATTTTGTAAATAAAACCATCAATATTGTTATGGAAAATTAATTAGATTGTAATTTTAATAAAATTACTGACTTTTAAATTACTATGAACCAGATGAAATTTGGTATAACACTTATATTATTATATGTATGGTTATTAAAATTATAATATATAATTACGGATTATATTGTTATTGTAAATTAACTTAAATTATCTTAAATAATGGAAGCTGTGTAATAAGTTCTGTTTACCAGTTGCGTACATTTTATTTTATCGTTTCTACTAACATTTTTGAAGGATTCTTTTTTTTTCATTTACGTGAAGATTTACTGTTTTTATTAAATACATTACGATATTTAAGTACCTTCCGTATATCGCGCACATGTTGTTGAAATTGAAATCACCCCGCCAACCACCAAGTATGCAGCCTCCCCAAGCCACATGCATATCTAAATTGAATTCTCAACTGTGCCTCTGGAATGTATAATATTCTCAGGATTAATCATTTATTCCACACGACTGGTAGCTACGAAACTATTGAAATCAACTCCACAAAGTGTTACGGAAACGGAGGATCGTCTTAAACAACAATTGCTACATCTTAAAGCGTGCAATTTGCGAGAGTACGTTGCATTTATTCGAACGTTCAAACTTTCATGTTCAAGCAATTTGTATTTTATTAGTGTCCAAAAATGGTAAAAATAGTATATTAACCGTTTGAGTTTTCTTATGTTTTGCCAAAAATGCGGAGAAGCGCTGCTGTTTGTTACTACAATGAAAGCGGTTGTGTTCATATTAATTTCAGTTTACATTAATATCATTCAATTATTGTCCTCGATAATATAAAAATTAAAAATTATTTTCATTTTTTCAAGATAAGTGTTACACTGATAATTACAAAACGCACCATGTCAAATTCTACTTTATCTGAAAATGACTATAATATGAAGAGATAAATCTAAAAATTTGTATTTGCTAAAAATTACTTTTTATATAACAATTACAGTTTAATTATTGCTGTTTTTATTATTTTCCAAAAAAAAAAAATAACTACGCATTTCATCCCGCACTTTTAGCATATATACAAAAAAATTTCTTAGCACTCAAACGGTTAATTACGAAAATACGTTGATTATATTTTAACGCATCGTGAACGCAGATTTCCAACTTTATCTGACGCAACCGCTTCAGCATGGAATCTTCCTTTATCACTATCTTAAATAAAGATCTTGACGTTTCTGCCAATATATCCTTTCCCACTATTGTCATATTTCCGATATGTCGCGATTCTTTAACGGGTGGTACACACTTATACACACAACGTGAATCAGCAGAAAAGAGTTTCGTATCTGCTGACACCATATAGCCGTTCACGTCGATTTCATATGGTTCCCTTGTTACTAAAATTTACTTCAACACGAAAACACTGAAAGTTTCTTCCTCGAAAAAAGAAAGAAATCCAGTTTTCTTGTTAAAATCTTCCCCAAAGAAGTGCAACGTTTATCAAACATCACATTTATTTTACACAAATCCATCTTCGATAATTAACGGACTACGAATTCTTGCACAATTAAAGGAACGAAACCCGAGCAGAAGCTTCTTCCATCTTCTAAATATTACGATCTACAATTCACTCGATACATCTTGTACAGGTAGATATCTGACCATCGTCGCGTTTCAAATTCTTTTGCACATGTAAATTTTTTTTTTTTATTAAAACATTTTGAGCCCAAAAGGCCATTTTGCTGATGGATGAGAGAGAGAGTGAATTTGTTGAGTGCAAGTCCCTTGTCTAGTGTATCGTGAAATAGTTTATGGAATATATGTTCTAAAGTGAGTTTTTCATCTTGTATATATTGTGTTATGTACGTACGGTGTGTCTGGAATAGAGTTGAGTTGGAAGTGGCAGTGTTAAGAGAGAAGTGAGAGAGTAAGGGTTTAAAGCGAGAATATAGAGAGAAAGAGAAGTGACAGAGAGAAAGAAAGAGAGAGAGAGAGCCAAAATTAATAAAAAGGGCGAATTGCGTACAAATAACGTATACAATCATTCAATTCCACCCACACTTATAAGTATTAGGCGTACAAGTTAATTTTAGTCTATTTTTAGCAGATTCAGAGTTTATTTAACCCTTTGCACTCGAGAGGCGACTTTTAGTCGTCTGACGATACTAACTTCAAAACTTTTCAAAATCGAAATATTTACTAAGATTCGCCTATATTAAACGTCATTTAGTTTAGTTAAGCAATATATTAAAATTTACATATATGACTATTTAACCTCTGAGTCTGACTAATAGACAATTTCTCCGCGCTCCATTTTAATCCTTTTCCTTCGCTCCGAGTATTTAACCCTTTGCACTCGAGAGGTGCAACTGTTACTCGTCTAATGATACTAACTTCAAAAATTTTCAAACTCGAAATATTTACTAAGATTCGCCTATATTAAACGTCATTTAGTTTAGTTTAGTGATATACTAAAATTTACATATACGACTATTTAACCTGTGAGCCTGAATAATAAACAAACTAATTAAAATCTGAAAATTTGTGAAACTATCGTTTGGTGACTAACAGTCACCTCTTGAGCGCAAAGGGTTAAATTTTTATGCCCAGAAATTAGTGGATGAAGCAATCTCCCATACTTTCTATAACCTCTGCCCATCTTTCGGACAACGGATGCCTGATTTGAAGAAACTAGGCTGTCTTATCTCGATGAACTCATCTAAAAGTGATTGCAATTCCTCATTCTTAAATCGTTGCGGTTGTCCAGGTCGTTTTTTATCCTGAAGATCGAAATTTCCTTCCCGCAATCTTCGGTATCACTATTTGCAGGTGGAATGAGATATATCATCCTCTCCAAGAGCATCACAGATCATTTCTGCAGCTTCAACGGCTTTTCTTTTTTAACCGGAGTGCGAAGAGCACACGATGACGAATGTGGTGTTTGCTGCACGCCATCGTTTAAACTGTTGTTTACCCAGGTCACGTTCACCTAATCAAGCGGTTTTCTAATGATTTGGAAAGCTAGCTGTCTACACTATAAGACTCCAAAAATACCGTTACGATATTCAAATTGTAAACAGTCTTTATCATCATCGAAAGATGAAAGATCAAAATTAACTTGTACACCTAATGTCTGCGCTTTACGATGTCACATTTTCAGGATTGGTACATCGTGTACGTAACATTTTATTATCTTCATACGTCGATCATGTCGTCGATCATAGCACGAGAGGTTGCACTGTTTGCAGAAGGTGTAAATAATGTCACCCGCAGTGATCCTCTTTCAACACACGCGTAAATTTCGCCACGACTTCATAAATAATCCGGAGCCCAGTAATCGCGTTACTTTTGCTCGCGCCTCGTTCGTAATTTACGAGCGGAGGAAGAAAATGCGGCAAAAGTGGTCCGAATGAAATTATCCCCCGAATGGACTGCGAATGTCAAGTTCAAGCGGGATCGGCGAAGCTATTCCCGGCGTTTCTGCAGATGTACACCGAGTGTCTGTCCCCGTTTTACCGACAGCCGTGAAGATTAATATCTCCGGCGGCGCTATTAATATCGTTAAGCCGAGAAGAAGGGGCCCACGAGAGACGGCTTTGACTCCGTAATTTATCGGGCGGACCGTCGCGATCCTCGCTTCTTTCCCGGTTTTCATATTATCAAACGGGGCAAAAGGCGAAGGGGGAAGAAAGTCGCTCGAACTTCGGGGAAAATTGTCTTCGTGCTTCGAGCGCACGAAGTGGCGGAGGGAAAATAAACGGAGGGAACCTCTTTTTTATTCGCAACCGAGTATGTGTACAACGTACGGAGGATAAAGATATTCACTTGAGACGCAGCCAGTCCTTTTGGAGGTACGTTTAAAGTATAAAACGGGGTTCTTGTTTCAAATTTGTTGGCCATAGGAATTTACAATTCCCCGGTTATAACGCAACTGAGCAACTAAAAACAAAGATAGAGTATAGTTTCGTGTACAGTTTATAGTGGAGTATAGTTTATGTAGTTGTTGCGTCCAAAATTAGGTACGTACAGTAACGACCCTATACCTGCCTCGGTAGAAGGGAAGCGGTTGCCAGCCCTCCCTTACTACAATAATTACAAGCAATGTGATTGGTTCGGGCTTGCAATCACTTCTGTTGGAAATTGACTACAGAAATACTACGAAGCAAAAATTAACCATAAACCAGCTTTCTCTTAACGTACTTTCTCAAAGGCTTCTCCCAACAAGCTAAGCCACGTTTGGCATTTTAGAAAGTTCGAAAACATCGAGAAACAGAATAAAAGGGGCTGAAGGACCCGGACGGGGTTGTAAGAATTTTGACCACTGCGTTCTGCTAGTCTTGTGACAAAACTCGCTAGGTGCGGTCAAAATTGCCGTTCCTCGTGCTATATAAAAGTATCAATAAATTATCAAAGTATTATTTCACAAATAAGAGTTCATTTCATTTAGCAATATAAAACCCCATTCTCAATAACTTCTACTATAAATATCGAGTCAGGCAGAAACAAAAATGTAGTACAAGCACATTCAACGACACAGAACAACTCATCAAGAGATATACACTACAAACCCTCAAAGACACAGAACAACTCACCAAGAGATACTCGATACAAACATTCAGAAATCAACCTCATCAAGAGGAGAAAAATCTTGCGCCAAACAAAGCGGTCACGAAAAAGTCGGGAAGCTTTCGGAAGCAATACACCTTCCGGTTATATCGACGTACAAAACAATAGTTTATACATATGTGTAGGAATGCGATCGAGCGGATGCGAGTTTGGGAAAGTCTGAAGAGTACTTGAGTTGGGCGATTGTCATGTGAACGCAGCATGTTTGGGCTCGAATGTTTCTAAGGCGTGAAAGATGAGAACTTGAGAAAACGTTGCGACTGAGAAATTCTGGATGGTCGTGACCGAACGCATCGAGTGAGAAAGGTTGACAATTAGAATGAAAGGAAACGAGTGTTTGGAAGAATATATGAAAAAAATGGTATTGTAAAAGTATTTGACGGGAGGGCAGAAAGTGTTTGACTAACGTGAAAAAAAGGTTTTGATTGTGAACGTAGAAAGAGTGTTGAAGTTGCCAAGTTGTAAAGTCGTTTAAGTTGTTATTGTTAAATTGTTTTAAATGTAGGAAATAATTAACAAATAATTATATATATTAAAATAATACCAAAAGAGAGCTAAGATACAAATACACATACACTGGGCACGGAATGAACAAAGGAAGGGCGTCTTTAATAACACGCGCGTCTTATACCGAACAACAACAGCTCGTGGCAAAATCGTTTTTGCGACTGCTCGTCGCTCGCTCGCGATTTTCTGCCTTCCGCGCAGGCAGTGCCGTCCCACGAGATAATTTCGCCACTAAACCTTCATAATTTTAAATCCTAATTAGTATCAATAAAACTTAATAAATCTAGGGGTAATTTTTGGCTCCTACATAAATATACTTTTATTAATACTTTAATCACTTCACTTTTATTTTTCACACCTAAATTCCATCTTCCGTTCTATAAAAATCATTTTATAGAATTTTCCTATATATGTGAGTCAGTCGCGAATTAACCATGTAATTGAATAGTGTGTAGAGAAAGAAAGAGAAATAGTCCACTCTTATATTTTGTATGATCTCTTCTTATTAAATATATTTTTGTTTGTTTTGTTGCTGCATTTATAATTCCACAAAATTTAATAAATAAGAAGCAGTTATTCGATAAGCGGCAGGCAATTAATTTTTTTGGTACGATAGTATAAACACATGAAAGAATTATTTAAAAATTATTGGCCTATTTATTATTTTGTGAACGAAGTGTGTACATATTTACTACTGCTATTTGAACGATGAATTGATAATTATTAGGTAACTATGTAAATAGATACAGTGGCGAACAAAAGTTTAAGACGACAGGACAATGTAAAACATAGTTTTATGGTATACAAATACAGTTCATATAGTTATTTTTATCGTCATTATGGTAGAACATTATTTATTGATCTGCATAGAATACGAATTTTATTTATCATGCTATTTATTATTAATTATTTAATTAATTTGTTTTCTTTGATCCCTTGGTCTTAAACTTTTGTCCCGTACCGTACATATTACGTTAAGTTAAAACTAATATCAATATAATACCGATATTACGAATGTAATGATACTAATTAATGTTAAACGGTAAAGGAAAAACAGAATTGGAGCAGCTTGCTACGTTTTCTACAAAATTGCTAAGGCTGCCTTAAAATTAGGAAATGTTAACATATTTTGGATTACCATTAGCATCATTGAAAGAGTTCGTTGGCGAAGAGTAGAACTTCATTTAAGTAAAAGCCAGTTCTAGCGTTGGAAGAAACCTCAAAACGACTAACGATCGGCACCGCTAATGCTCGTTTAGCAAAGATGGGGATAGGTATTGAGTCTGAGAAAATTGGCTCCGTATAAACTGACGGTACTGAACTACTTTCGACACTCGAACACCTCTAACAGTCATCTATTACTTCCGGCTATTACTTCAGGATACGATGTAACAAGCCTGAGCTCGTTAACAACAATAACTATGCGACATGGACCATTTCGACTATGCTCAACAATGAATTTGAGCATAATCTTTTCACGCACAACTGTTTGAAGTTAGAAATATTTGCTTTACTTCAAAATGACAAGTATTAAAGGAAAAATGGAAAAATCTGAAAAATCCATACACCGTGAAGAAGTAAGTAATCGAAAAAGCGAAGAGAAACTTTTAAATACTTTAAGGAAAATTTTGCACTCTTTACTTTTACATAAATTTTATGAAAAATACTAGGTTTACGGGACGCCCGTCAATTTGACGGGTTTCGAGCTCCATGAGCAAAATTTGCCAAAACAATTACTATTATTGCAAAAAAAAGGTTCTCAAGATTATTTATTATTACTAATTAAATGTTATTTTGATATTTTTGGGATATTTGTTCGGGAGCACCTAGAACCCCAACTCTGCTTTAAAAAAAAATGGTCAAAAACCTTCCCGAGGATATACCTAATAATTTCCCAAATTTTCACGGCTATTGAATGTATGGTTTTTGAATCTATCGAGTACAGACAGACAGACACACATTCATTTTTATATATACAGATAATCGCTCCAGACATCTGTTCACATTTTAAACGGCACAATATGTAATGATTTTGCAGAAAAATTTGCGTTTACGATACGCGAGCATGAATCTTCGCCATTTTTCAGATTAACCTAATTTCGACCGACTGCGGCCGGAAAACCGTCGTAATTTTGATTGAGATTCGAAATTCGGGGTACTCCTCGCATCCCGTGATCGTGTTTGACATATCGAAAATTCACGAGGGCGACAGATTTCGAAGGGACATAAACGAGACGTTTTGCGCATCCGTTTTCCCGATTTAAGCACGCGTGCAACGTCCCTGCATCGCGTAGCCGCATATTCTGTGCGGCGAAGTTTGTGCAGAGAACGTATGCGAAATTCGGGACGTCGCCCAAAAAATCCTCATTGGCATTTTCCTACCTACGCCCTTCTTTCCCCCCTCCAACGTCTATCCACGTCCGCGGAAACTCTTCAGGATCGTCTCGCTAGGAAAAATTAGAATACGTATTTTTGCTGCGCGTTGGATCGCGTTTTAAAAGTCAGAATTCCACGAATCATCGGAATGCAAGAAAATTACAGTTTGTGCAGCTTGACACCTCTGTGTTCAACGCATTTTCGTGTATTTTTATCCTCGCACTTTGATTACACAGCATTTGCTCGCTAGACACGATATAGGTATACCCGAAGCTCGCGGCCACTTTCGAACTATTAACGTGGAGGATGGCAATTTTCCAGACGAAAAAGGTAGTCGGGGAAATTTAAACGCCTTAATGTCGAGGAAATAACGCTAAGAAGAGGAAGACAGCTTTTGTAACCACTTCACGTTTGATTCTTTCTTGATGAAAAATTTTCGACATATTAATCAAACCTTTCTGATTAAAGTGAGAATAAGTGCAACGTAGTTTGTGTGAAATAAAGGAAGGTGGTCGATGAGTATTAACACTTTATTGACCGCTCATGAGCTCAACTTATTGCATACACACTCCCAGAATGTTGATTCTGGTGTGGATGTATAGTTAATGGATCGATTACGATGATTTTCTTCCAATGATTAATAGTTTAATATTTCTTTACATACGATATCGCTCGAAACAATCACCTTCGTGTACGGAAACATTACAAAATTTACAGTCTGATCGTGTGAAAGCCGATTAACCCTTTGACTACTGTTGACGCCTATTGGCGTTCGACACATGTTGGCTTCCCGGTACTGTTGACGCCTATTGGCGTACGACACATGTTGACTTCCCGGTTCGTTTAATGTAATAAATTTCAGTATTTTTAATATTTTAATACACTTCCTCAGAAATGCATGTCTAAAGAAAAATTTCACCGTACCCAGAGGACGTCGCGAGTGAATTCGTACCGTACCGTACGGTCAGTGCGTGCCAAAGTCTGCCGTAGTCAAAGGATTAATAAGCTCCCGGTCAATAAAGTGTTAAAATGAAGTAAATGTTATGTAAATAAAATCAGACATCTTGTGTAGACAAGGAGAGCAGATTTTTTGTTTTGTTGGCATCCGTTACAGCATTTGCAGTATTTTTGGTTTTACTGAATAGTAAGAGAAAAAAAACGTGCAATATAAATGTAGTTATCACAGTTTCATTTCATGCAAGTTAACGGTATCTCTGGATCTTTACTATTGTTTTTATTCCTTGCAACAGATTCCATAACTTTTTATAGAAGCTGCACCTTTTGTGCCCTGCATCCGAGGAGCTCATGCAGTTAGATTCTATGTATACGAATAAAAGCGCACGATTACGTTCCTTTTTACGTTCTAATAAGATTTTTGTAGTCATACATGCCGCTATTTTGGATATTACTGTACAAATCGCTGTTTTCCTAAGGAATTGTCCACGAATACAAATGTAGAATCAAGAATGCCCGTTTCTCTGTTTCCTCTATGTCACAATAAATTAGATTACCGCTATTACGGTTATTTAAATTAACAGATTCGTTTATCATTACTGAAACCTAACGATTGGATCAATAGTAAAAAAAAATATTTTAATAAACGCAATAAACGAATAAATTTTAACTAGATTTTCTAAATAATCCTTCACTTAAACTTAATTTAAAATAACAGAAGAAATTATTTTTTAACGTAAAGTTATTTTAATCAGTTAACTGCGTTCGACGTGTACACTGAGGAGCATAACTATAGCACCACCCCCCTTTTTGAGTGTTTCGGACTATTGGATAGGAATGCAAAAAAGTCGATTATATGAGGTGAAAGGGTATGATAAACAGTAAACATCAGAAAAGTTTTATTGTAATTTTCTGTCGATACAAACGATATATTCATATAAACTGATTTTTGTATAGTTGCACAACTATAGCACCATATCATTAAAGATACAATTATAAATTGCAAACAGAAAAGAACAATTGATAAAAGGTGCAATTAATAATTTGTAGGTCCACCTTTTTTTGTTATAACCTCAAAAAAAGCGATTTGACATACTCTCAATCAGCTTTTGAAAAGTTTCCTCGCAGATTTCATTACTGACCGTAATTATCGCATTTTTCAGTTCTACGACGTTTTGGAACTGTCGATTTTCTGTATAAACCTTCTTTACAATTATGCTCCAGACGTTTTCCATTGGATTTTGGTCAGGAGAACACGCTGGCCATTTGAGAACATTAATCCCGTTTGTCTGAAGCCATGCCATCGTTCTGCGACTGATGTGTATGGCCGCGTTATCTTGTTGGAACGTCCATTTCACAGTATTATTTTCATTAATAAACGGCAATAAATTATTTTGTAGTATGCTGATGTATTCTGTACTGTCCATCCGTTTTGATGGAAAACTCAGTTTCAACATGCCATTTATGCAAAATGCCCCTCAAACCATCACACCACCATCACTGAAATTCCTTTTTGAAAAGAACCGCGGTTCTTTTCGCAAAATCTCGCCAACATGAATTGTAACAGATATTTACACTGAACTTATTATTTACCATACCCTTTCACCTCATGTGTTTGATATTTTTGCATTCCCACTCATAAGTCTGAAACACTTAAAATGGGGGTGGTGCTATAGTTATGCTCCTCAATGTATACAGGTATACGTCAATCGAAATCATTATCTCGATGCGGTTAACGTGTATACACCGCGTGAAAAATAAAAAATTACCATTGTAAGGGTGTCCCCGGTTGCGGTACTCTCTGGGAACGTGGGTGCCGAAGAAGGAGTCCCGACTTAATTTTCCCTGGGCCTGGTAAGGAAGGGTAGTGACTCAGGGTACCGTATTCGCACGGAAACGGTTTCCCTGTAGGAAGACAAGGGTGGGAGAGATTCTAGAGTACCGTATTCGCGTAGAAACGATTTCACTAGTAAGGGTCGCTGGATTTTTTCCTACTGGCCTCTTGCTTTTTTTGGGGGGGGATTTTTGATTGGCTGAGCCGCTCCTGCCTGTGGTCCAGACTTATCGGCTAAGTGAAGTTTATGGTGTTACCTAGGAAAGTGGTAGATTAGTATCTGTACTAGCATCGGGTGGGGGGAGGAAAATTTTCAAAAAACCTCCTATCCTGGATGAACATTTACAGGATCTGTGGGTGAAGTAGTTTGGATTAGTATTGGGTTATTGAGTTGTGTTGGTATGTGGCTTGACCTTGTGTGAGAGGGGAATTGGGATTTAACGATTTGTAGGGAATACGATTGAGGTCATAGGTCCCGGTGATTTGAACAAGTGGGTTTTGGTGGTGGGCGACATCATATTTGTTGACGAGGGTCGATATGTATGTAGGAAACAATTAATAAAAGATTATATATTTTAAAATAGTACAAAAGAGAGTTAGGTTACAATTACATGAACATTGCGCACGGAAAGAACAAAGGATGGACGTCTTCTGTCAAAAAAAAGCATTTCGTGACAAAATCGTTTTTACAACTCCGTTTCGCTCGCTCACGATCTTCTGCCCTCCGCGCAGGCAGTGCCGCCCCACGAAATAATTTCGCCACTAAACCTTCATAATCTTAAATCCTAATTAGTATAAATAAAACTTAATAAATCTATGGGTAATTTTTGGCTCCTACATATATTTCCTACTGGCCTCTTGCTATTTTTTCGATTGTACTTATACCAAGTCGCGAAGCAACCGTCGTCCAATTGGAGAGCGCGTTGGCCGGTGTTTGGGGTTTTTTATGACCCTTTATACCTATGACGTACCGAGTGTTGCTAGCGGCTCCACGCGGAGCGGTTAATTATTGGAATACGTAGGGGTGTGGAGCATTCCCGTTACACCATTCAATATAAACGCTCGAAATTTCAGCAAAATGTAATACAAATATTATTCACTGGTATGTTTCCTTCATATTACCAGTAAGCCTCAATTGATTTTAATTACGCGCCTCGTGAAGAAGTTTTAAAAATAAATTCCGCGGTTAACTGGTTAAAATGTCTAAATTATCTAAACAAGATTATTGGACGAAACAGTCAAACATAATTATCTCCCTGTATAGCATCTCTTTTTAAAGTTATACCTAATAACTCCAAGATTAGAGGGATACACGTTTAAAAGGAATCGAAGGTTTAAATTGATATTAAAAGATAAAGAAACAAGGGACGGGTTACGAGATAGCCAGGGAAATAAAAAGAATCAACTTGAAAAATATGATGGCGAGGGCAGATATATCACGGGAAGTCATGTGACATTCGTTGTCCATCGGCTTGCCGTCTTCTTTCCGCCCGGTGTAACGAGAGATAAACGATCCTAGCAGCAAAACGCCTGATGTTTTCCGCGAAGATTTCGACTGTCAGGAAGATTTATTGCCGTGTGTCGTCTTCTGCTCACACACCAACCAATACATTCGCAGCCAGTCCTTTACATGAATCTTACTTCCCCCTAGACAGCGGAAAAAAAATAACGGCGCGAGGGTAATTAGATTTTTTATCGATTTAAACGAGCACGGTCTACAAGGTACCCCGAAGAATGAGATACAAATTGCTGTAGGATATTAAAGAAATTAAGTAGGTAAGAATAATTTATAAAAGTTTCGAAGACTTTCTGTCCATCAAATTATGGTTTGAACCACAAAACGTTTGTTACATTCTTTTCATTTCAATTCTATGTACGGATAACAGATGATTAACCTTTTGCACTCGAACAACGACTCTCTATTTCTAAACAATTTCAAGTGCAAAATACTGAATCTAAACGTAACATCAGAATTCATTTATGTTAAAGTTACTTTCATTTAGATAAATACCACTAAAACCTTTAACCATAATTATTCGCGTTCGGAAAATTTTTAAATCGGTATCGATTGATTACCTAACCCTTTAACCCTTTCGAGCGTAAAGGGTTAAATTAATTTAATTGCTATTCACAAGGTAATTAAACCACTTCCACCAACTCATAACTGCTGTTATGAATTTCTATAGAGGTCAAGGAAGGCTGTTCGTTTTCTCAAAAATTCACTCTCGAAAAATGATCGCGTCGCCGTGGGCTGAGAGATTACGACAAATAGATTTCAAGTACAAAATACTGAAACTAAACGTAACATCAGAATTCATTTATGTTAAAGTTATTTTCATTCAGATGAATACTAAAAAAACCTGTAACCACGATTATTCGCGTTCGAAAAATTCTAAAATCGGTATTGGTTGATTACCTAATCCTATAACCCTTTCGAGCGTAAAGGGTTAAATTAATTTAATTGCTATTCACAAGATAATTAAACCACTTCCACCAACTCACAACTACTGCTATAAACTTCTATAGAGGTCAAGGAAGGCTGTTCGTTTTTTCAAAAATTCACTCTCGAAAAATGATCGTATCATCGTGGGCTGCAGACTTACGCCGATAGATTTCAAGTACAAAGTATTGAAACTAAACGTAATATCTGAATTCACTTATGTTAAAGTTATTTTCATTCAGATGAATACTAAAAAAACCTGTAACCACGATTATTCGCGTTCGAAAAATGCTAAAATCGGTAATGGTTGATTACCTAATCCTTTAACCCTTTCGAGCGTAAAGGGTTAACCCTTAGCGCTCCGTGCAATTCTTTCCTTCATACGCAACAGTTTCTTTTTCAGAAAATTCTGATTTCTTCGTAAAAAATACGTCTCTACCATTGCTCAGCTTTACATCCTTGACATAACATTCTTCTATGTCTTTAACTATAAAAATAGGTCGGAAAATAACTTAATGACAAAGCATCTGGTATGTAATCGTTTTAAATACACAATGTCTCCGTAGCGGAGCCAACGGAGCGCTAAGGGTTAAATTAATTTAATTGCTATTCACAAGATAATTAAACCACTTCCACCAACTCATAACTACTGTTATGAATTTCTATAGAGGTCAAGGAAGGCTGTTCGTTTTCTCAAAAATTCACACTCGACAGATGGTCGCGTCGCCGCGGGCTGCAAAATTATGCTGATAGCCGAGCAGAAGGACGTTGGAAACAAAAGTTCGCTGGCATCTTCGTGTATAATGACGAACAATTGGAGATATCTCGAAGGCCTGCTGGCTTCCCCGAAAACTCTCCTGAGGCTCGTCGTCAGAAAAAAAAAGGAGGCTACCCTCTATTATCTACCCTTTCGCCTACGCGAGCGGCAGTCGAGGAATATCGATAGAGACATCGCGCGTTCTCCGGGCTAAATCGTTCAGATATTCCGGGACACAGGAGAGATAAAGCTTCCTTTCGATGAGGTACAGTCATAAGCGTCGGATAAACTGACAGCGGCTCATTTATTTTTCCGTACACCACTAACTCCCTGGAATCACCCAAACGTTTCTTGCGTTTCGAAACTTAAGGGCGGGCCGTTGGATTTAACAAAATTTGAGCTTTATTGGGGGATAAAAAGCAATTTTTGAAGTTAAATGTTTCTTCAATAACGTTTGTTCCGTCAAGGTTTCGTTAATCTTGAACTTTATTAAAACTGTATTAACCCTTTCGCTTAGGCTGTCCAGTCCGCCGAAATACCGTCACTGAACAGAAGCACGCGTCAGAAATATGCACAGTACGCGTTTTTCTAAGTCTTAAATAACAATTGTGCTGAATAAAACAATCGCTGCTCTAATGTAACAAGTATATTTACATTTTCAATATGAAAAGGCTCACAAAATTATTGAAATACAGAATTATTAAAATATAAAATTATTAAAATACAAAATATATTTAGATGCCACCTATAAGCGGCGCTCGAAGCGAAAGGGTTAAAGAGCATCAGCTTCGTATTGAATTCAAGGTAGATATTCAAGGTAGATACAAATAACTTTGAAAGCAGAAGGTGAATCTAGTTTACAGAGTTGTTTCTATTTACCTGCAAACTGTGAGTAAATCTCAGATCAGGGAAATTTAGGGAAATTTATTACATTTTCTTCGAGTTTATACAAAACTGGATGATCCCTGAAAGATATTTTTCACGATGAAGAAAATCTGCTACCTTCAACTATTGAGAGCATTCCTCGAAAGTAACTGTAACTTTATATTCATAACGTACGCCATTTATCGAAAGGAACTGTTGCCTCAAGACTTTTAAATAGAAGTACAGTGGTTCCAAAAAGTGTTCGTAACACTGTATTATAAGGAAATTCATCTACTTCTGAAATTCTGATTTCAATGAAACTTGTGTGTGTCCTGTGCGGAGCAATTTTTTTAACGACAAAATATCTTTTAAGGGGGCTGATAACGAATCTCAAAGTTTCAGCAATTTTTTACACTTTGAATACAAGCTTTCTTGTATTCTTTTTTTATGACAGGGCGATAGAGTATTAAAAATTAAACATTTTCTATTCGAAAGGTTTTGCTTCATCAAGTACCATTACAAAGTTATCTTTAAAAAATGAGAGAAAACTCAGAATCTTCAACACTGGTTTCACCCCTTTAAAATGGCATTCAGATGAAAAGAAGAGATTAATTCATACGTATACTATTCCGATCTACATACCCACAAAGTTTTATCAAACACTTCTATCAGACTCAGAATTTCAGGGTTAATCGAATTTATTTGTGACATAGTGTACGAATACTTTTTGGAGCCACTGTATATCCAATGAGAGAAATAAAATATTCTTTTCACAATACGCTGGATGTATACGTATATAAACTAAAATTATTAAAAATTAACTTTAATTCTCTCAAGAATTATATCTTAAATGCTATCACGATCTACATACCCACAAAGTTTTATCAAATACTTCTATCAGACACAAAATTTCAAGGTTAATCGAATTTATTTGTGACATAGTGTGCGAATACTTTTTGGAGCCACTGTATATCCAACGAGAGAAATAAAATATTCTTTTCACAATACGCTGGATGTATACGTGTATAAACTAAAATTATTAAAAATTAACTTTAATTCTCTCAAGAATTATATCTTAAATGCTATCACGATCTATATACCCACACAGTTTTATCAAATACTTCTATCAGACACAGAATTTCAAGGTTGATCGAATTTATTTGTGACATAGTGTACGAATACTTTTTGGAGCCACTGTATATAAAATTTAAGTTTCTTGAAACACAAACCCTTTCAGATTGATTTCAAATTCGAATTGTTCACAGGCTATCAAGCTGCCAAGCTTTATGGCTTTTAAGACAACACATCGTGCAGTGTTTTTCAAAAAATGAAGCGCGTCGCGTTAGCATATGGACAAATTTGTGCGTCACTGTGAATTATCCATCCGTAATGAAAAAGAGACTGGTAAAGAGGAAGGACGATGCGTCAGAAGGAAAGGGACAAAGAGGATGATAACGTAGCAACGTTGTCGTCAGCAACTGTGCCGTGGCCAACGAGGGATGTAAGAGGTTTACTGTTGCTAGGCAACCTGTTGCCACGGGCACCCGCCACATCGCCGTTAGAGGACTCAGTGGGCTACGTTCTTGCGTACCGAACGAGTGGAATAGAGGGTGGACAGGAGATAGGGTTAGCCCTTTGCACTCGAGAGGTGACTATTAGTCGTCTAATAATATTAACTTCAAAGATTTTCAAGTGCAAAATATTTACCAAAACTCGCTTATATTAAACTTAATCTAGTTTAGTTAAATCGTATTCTAAAATTTACATGCCCGACTATTTAATCTCTGTGTCTGACTAATAAACAAATTAATTAAATTTGAAAATTTTGGAAACTTTCTACCAATATTTATTTCAAAGATTTTCAAGTGCAAAATATTTACCAAGACTCGCTTATATTAAACTTCATCTAGTTTAGTTAAATCGTATACTAAAATTTACATATACGACTATTTAACGTCGGGATCTGATTAATAAATAAACTAATTGAAGTTTGAAAATTTTTGAAACTATCTAACAATATTAATTTTAAAGGTTCTCAAGTGCAAAATATTTACTAAGATTCGTTTTCATTAAACTTCATTTACTTTAGTTAAGTCGTGTATTAAAATTTACATGCAGGGCTATTTAATCTCTGTGTCTGATTAATAAACAAACTAATTAAAGTTTGAAAATTCGCGAAACTATCTACCAATATTTATTTCAAAGACTTTCAAGTGCAAAATATTTACTAAGACTCGCTTATATAAACTTTATCTGGTTTAGTTAAGTCGTATATTAAAATTTACGTATATGACTATTTAACCTGCGGGTCTGATTAATAAATTAACTAATTAAAGTTTGAAAATTCGCGAAACTATCTAACAATATTAATTTTTAAAATTTTAAAATTCGAAATATTTACTAAAATTCGTTTACATTAAACTTCATTTAGTTTAGTTAAGTCGTGTATTAAAATTTACATATATGACTATTTAATCTCCGGGTCTAACTAATAATCAAGCTAACTAGAATCTGAAAATTTGCCAAACTATCATTTGGCAGCTAGCAGTCACCTATCGACAGCAAAGGGTTAGTATCGCCGGGTCGGTGTATATCTACATTTATTTAGATGTGTTGAAAATCCGGAATATATTTATTCGCAAGTCTACAAACATTTCTTCGACGAACGAATCGTTGTTTAAACGATCTGGTAGCTTTCAACGTCGATTTCGGTGGTTTTGCGAAGAATGGTATTTCGAGTAACTCCTTTTCTGTGAAAAAGTTGGCGGTCGGCCTTAGTTTCGGAGATACGTGCGAAATATACTGTGTACAAGCATAATCTGTTTAATTATAAAATAACACGTGAAACGATGTAGCAATCGTAGTATGTTTAATTAAAGTCCTACGTTTTTCGTCTAATTCAAATTAAGTTCACCCTTTACACACACTGCTGGCTGAGGCTGTAATGACGCATACTCCGCTATGAACGTGTAAATTTTACTTTAAACTTTCTTAGATGTTATCTTAAAAGCATCTAAGCTACTTAAACACAGTATCCCATAGCGTCAAGTGGAAACACAATTGCTTTAATAAGCTCAAGAAAATTCAAGTGCAACAGCTTTTACAGTGTATACAGGAAAATTAGATTGCGTTTCCTCGAATAAAGCGCCAATTAAAAAAATGTTTACGATATTAGTTATTCATAGAATTGTAAAGAGCTATTAACACGTTACTTGCCGGACATTTTTTTAAAGACTTTTCGTTCAGGCCACACATTTTTTTTATGGTTGACACAAGCATGTTTTTTGTGGTATAATACACAATATTTCAGTAATTTAAAACCATAAATTTAAAAGAAAGGCATATCTCTTTATACATTTAAACCAGAAAAGCGATCATTTTTAGTTTATTTGACAAAAAATTGTTAAAAATATACCTTTTTTTAAAGGCTTTTTTCCGGCGTGGGAGGAAATTTTAGCGTGGGGCGTATACGCCCCACGCGGCAGGGAACGTATTAAGAAGGCTATTAAATCGAATATCAGCAAAAGTAAAAGTTCAAAGAATTGAAAGCAATGAAAGCAGAATTGAAAAAAAAAAGGTTTCTTTAAAAACTTTTTGCCGTCATACTGTGGTACGTTATTAAAAATATTTCCGCGGTTAAAAAGTTGCACACTATAAGTACACACATATGGAGCACGAACACTTTCGCTTTCGATATTAATACGTATTATCCGCCGTCTATTCGATTTTATGATAGCATTAATTTTGTTCACTAAGTGGCTTATGAAATTCTGTTATAGGGAATATGCCTTGCTTCGAGTATCCTGTCTCATACATAGTACGAAGCTTTAATAACATAATCGACCAGATGTTAGTAAAGCCAATCATTATACAATTAAAAATTTATCGTACAACAATTTGTGCATACTGTTATTCGTCTGATAAAAATATTCGAAAAAAAAAATTACAAGGAAGAATAATTGAATGAGTGTATCTTTCATCGTGGCTTTTGTATTTTTCAACGTAATGAATTATAAATAAACTTTATAAAGCCTATATTATATCGTGTACCATGTGCTGAAGTATCACACCCTTATCAATTTTAAATAGATGCACGTTTGTCTGGGATCAGTGACGCGTGCACGTTTACAGGCCACAGTTCAGTAGTAAAGCTCAACATCGCGTCAGCCATAACGTGCTATCAATTCATGGTGATTTAATGCTTATCCGTATACGTATACGAAATGATAAAAAGTGTAGTGAAGTGTTTAATAGCATTTCAAGTGAAAATACTTCATTAGAATGTAAATTTATTGAGTAAGTTATTGCAATAATATATTTTTATTAGTACAACGGGTACGTTCCTTAAATAATTACCAAAAACAATAATTTTACTCGAAAAAAAACTATATCCAATCACATTTCTATAAAATCACACTTACTAATGCTAAAAAAGATTATTGTTCTCGTATTAATATTTCAATGTGCATTATTAATAAAATGAAATACTTTTGTTCAGAGAATTCTATTATTTTAAAAAATATACTCACGATGTATCTGTTACGATTTGTAATAAAAACTTGTTCCACGAGAATTTAAAGCGAATATACGCATGTAGACGTAAATTAAAATAAGTAAAGCTTTCAGTAAATACTATTGGGTTGTTCGGAAAGTAATTTCGTTTTTTCCTAACAAAGGGCTTAATTGTATTTTTTTATAGTCAACTTCACGCTTAAGCCGCATGGTCATTAAATATTTTGACAGCATATATAGCAAGGCTTGCATGTGAAAAGTTTCGATTGATTCTACTCAGTAGTTTTTGGTTAGTGCCCTATCAAATATGGAAAGTAAAAAAGCAACATTTTCGGCATTTTTTACTTTTTTACTATCGAAAAGGTAAAAATGCTGTTCAAGAAAGGAAAAAATTGAGAAGATGTGTTGACAGAACCCGTGTCAAAACTGGTTTGCAAAATTTCGATCCGGCAATTTTGACGTTGAAGATGCACCACGTTCTGGAAGGCCAGTCGAGGCTGACGAAGGCACAATAAAGGCATCAATTGATGCAAATCGGCGAATAACAACTCGTGAGATCGCTAAGAGATTAAATTTATCGAATTCGACCGTTCATGGTCATTTGAAACGCCAAGGTTTAACCCTTTGCACTCGAAAGGTGACTGTTAGCCATCTAACAATATTAATTTCGAAGATTTTCAATTGCAAAATATTTATTCAGATTTACTTCTATTAAACTTCATTCAGTTATTTAAGTCGTATACTAAAATTTACACACACGATTATTTAACCCCTAGGTCTGATTAATAAACAAAATAATTAAAGTCTGAAAATTTGTGAAACTATCATTTGGCGACTAACAGGCGCCTCTCGAGTGCAAAGGGTTAATCTCAAACCTCGACATACCATATAAAAAAAAAACGAAATTACTTACCGAACAACCTAATAGAAACAATGAATGAAATATTGTGGTAACGTACGAAATTGACGAACGGGCACGTTGCGCTGCACGGTTAATACCTATACAGATGATATTAAAAGCCAGCCTCACATATGTTTCCTACAAGCTGTGCTTGATCCAATACCGCAGGTGGACCCATATGCCGTTACACCGCTGTCAATTGCTCCAAGTTTCTGCATGCAGCTTCCATTTACGAGCTTCTAAAGGAATTCGCCCGTCAGAGGGAACATAATTGCAATTTCACGGTTTTATTACTCTAGGCCAGCGATTTTTGACGACCCTTATCTTAGAGTCCGCTTAAACTAATCGTTGGAAATTGAATACAGAATTACTACGAAGCAAAAATTAACCATAAACCACGCTTTCTCTTAACGTACTTTCTCAAGAGTTTGTTCCAAGAAGCTAAGCTACATCTGGCATTTTAGAAAGTTCGAAAACATCGAGAAACAGAACAAAAGGGGCTGAAGGAGCCGGACGAGATTGTAAGAATTTCGACCACTGCGTTCTGATAGTCTTGTGACAAAAACTCGCTAGGTTGTGAGATTGTTTTTATAGGGAATGAGTGTGAGGTTATGATTGTACGAGTGTGAATGGATATTTAATGTTTGATCGGTTGGTAATGAAAGGGGGACATCTGTAGGTAAATGATGAAGGAATGGATGTGATATCGAACGCATGATCGACAGTGTTTTGTCTTGGGTGGATGGCCGGGGAAGAAGAAGATGCGTTTTGGAGAGTACAAGAGTTGCTAGGAGTGAGCGAGGTGTAGAAATACAAAGAGTGTCGTGCTGTATGATTGAGACATATATTAAAGTAAACAATTCTGTATAATACAAGTATATTACATAATATTGTCCATAACATAGGTGTGGTCAAAATTGCTCGTCCTTGTGTTACGTAAAAATATTAAATAAATTATCAAAGTATTATTTTACAAATAAGAGTTCATTTCATTTAGCATATACGAAACCCCATTCCCAATACTAATTACTAAAATTCTGTGGCACACCGAAAAATATATCTACTTTTTCATTGAACTGATAAAAATGTAAACACCTTTGACTGATTTATGAAAAGATATTTCTTTCGATTTTACGCGGAAGCGACGATAAAATAACTATTATAATCTCAGTCAAAATAACTATTATAATCTCAATAACTATTATATATCTCTCGTGCTATGCGTTAAGTAGCATGCGAATAAAATTTTGTACAATTTTCTGCTGAATATTCTTTTTGAAATTTCATTTATCTGTGTATTATAATTATTTCTAATTATTCCTGACACGTGGCAATTGATATAATTTTCTTCATGTGCTACTACAAGAAAAAGTACAAAGAAAAAAGATAAATATATTATAAATATACGAGTAAATATAAAAATCATTAGCAATTCTGATTAACAAAATTATTTTAAAACAGAGTTAAAGCTTATAGTTTCTTGCAACTTCGATGGATAAAGGATCAATAAGAAACTAATAAAAATATAATTGTAATGAAATTTTTGTACGGTTAAAGTTCAACAATTGTTGGTGTATTCATGTGTCATTGTAATCGAAAACAATAGCTCGAATATTCTTTCCTATCGTTACACAATATTGACACGCGCAGAGGAATAGAGAATGAATTCATAGGATGCATCATAAGCTTGATATTAAACGCGAGAGATCATTCCCCGGGAACTCGTTTTAGCAGTTGACTTCGCCTTGCAACCAATTTGCATTCCAAATCTTTTCGCCAGAGCGGCCCCCTCTAGGAAGTGCGGGTAATTTACAAAGATAAAACATCACGACATTTAAATTAACTCGAGACCATATTGATAAACGATATTCTGGCGGAAACGTTTTTTACTGTTCGACTATTTTCAGTTGAAGAGTATTATAAAACAGAATAAACCTCTTGTTTCATTGGAAACAACGAACTTGTATTTCATCTTTGCTTCTAATTGTAACAATCGTCAGTAAAAGAGAAACGAATCTCATCATCGTGTTATTGTTTCCAATATTTCTTGCGACGTTCGTTGCTCGAATTACGGAAAACAGGGGTCGTAAGAATTTTAAGACGATTTAACGTTTCCGAGCCACCAAGGAATCAAAATTGCAATGCACTGTCGTGGAATAATGGACGAGCCACACGCATAATTTAATCACAACTTAGGCCGCGTCATAAATTATGTATGTACATAATTCATTGCGAAGTCCAAGGACTCAAAAGTTCAAATATGTGAAACGTCCAGATGATATATTATAGCATTACATGGTAACACGTAACGATAAAAGTATTTAATAATCGTAAGATCTGTTTCAAAAATCACTATATTTAAGCTTTGAAAGTCTTCTATAATGCAATCAAAAATATATATACAATAGAAATATTAATTCTTCATTTTTACTCACTTTTTTACACATTAACAGCCGGCCCCGCGAAAACGCGGGTTTCTGAGTCTGTCGTTTGAGTAGCTGCTCCACGATGATGTGGATTTTTTTTAACGTTAAATTGTATATGACGAATATGCAAATAAAATGCACTATTTCACGAAAATATATAATGTTTTAAATATTTTTTTTTGGCTATTCAGTGATCAGAAACAAACGAATAAGGCCGGCGCTCAGACTTTAAATGTCTCAGGTCGCCGGCTGTCAATGTGTTTATATTCTATTCTTCTTTCTAATAACAATCTTCAACTTATTTCGATCGTGTTACCGTATCGTTTTATTATTTTCTTCGTCGTTATTCAAATGCCAACTTCCTGTACAACTGCTTTATTATTTTCACAAGAACGATTACAATTTCCTGCTTAAAGTACAATTTTCGTTCGCACGATCATCAAATTGATACTTCTCGTTTTTACCGAGGAAAACTTACGAATAAGGTACATCGAACGTGTTAGCTTGCTCGTAAAGTTAAAAACGTTGGTACTGTACATCTTTTCAGCATCAGAGCCGTGTGTACGTCCAACAGGGAGAAAGTTTTATTCTCCAGCGTGACACTTTGAAAGTCAACCCTCGACCCAGCGGCCAGATAGTACACACACGTATACGAAAACCGGTGTTGATACTGAATTAAAAATATGTATCCGTTGGAAAACTCTTTCCCTGGAGGGTGAAAAAAATGATACGAGAGCATACAAAAAAGTTTTAGCAGGTGTGTATGGTGTTTTTATTGCTCAACTGTAGCTTTTATCAATAGCAGACACGTCTCCAATGTACTAATGCGTCGAATTTAACACTTTATCTTCGGTAAGAGGATAAATAATACATATTCTTATTGGACAAGACGATATATTTTGGAGAGCTCATCCTTGAATCTTATTATCGAAGGAAAAAAATTTTAGGATTAAAATTTATAAGCATGCTGTCTCTTGTAACTTGCTTCTGTTCGATTAATTATAAAGTATAGAAATTCTGAGCAACGTTAATTCATGGAACTGTATAATGGCAGACTGAATAAATTTTGCGTGAAATCGCGATTTTGTATCAGGAGAACATGAGTATGAAGGAGGTGGCACGTATTTTCGCGAATCCTGAATGAATTTTTCGTAAATCGCGATTTTGTATCAGGAGAACATGAGTTTGAAGGAGGTGGCACGTATTTTCGCGAACACTGGATGAATTTTGCGTATTAGGAGATGGGTTTCGTATCAGGAGAATATGAGTTTGAAACAGGTAGCACGCACTTTTGCGAACCCTGAATGAATCTTGTATAAAATCACGATTTTGTATCAGGAGAACATGAGTTTGAAGGAGGTGGCACGTATTTTCACAAACACTAAATCAATTTTGCGTATCAGGAGATGGGTTTTGTATCAGGAGAACATGAGTATGAAGGAGGTGGCATGTATTTTCGCGAATCCTGAATGAATTTTTCGTAAAATCGCGATTTTGTATCAGGAGAACATGAGTTTGAAGGAGGTGGCACGTATTTTCGCGAACACTGGATGAATTTTGCGTATTAGGAGATGGGTTTTGTATCAGGAGAACATGAGTTTGAAACAGGTAGCACGCACTTTTGCGAACCCTGAATGAATCTTGCATAAAATGACGATTTTGTATCAGGAGAACATGAGTTTGAAGGAGGTGGCACGTATTTTCACAAACACTGAATGAATTTTGTGTATCAGGAGATGGGTTTTGTATCAGGAGAACATGAGTTTGAAACAGGTAGCACGCACTTTCGCGAACCCTGAATGAATCTTGCATAAAATGACGATTTTGTATCAGGAGAACATGAGTTTGAAGGAGGTGGCACGTATTTTCACAAACACTGAATGAATTTTGTGTATCAGGAGATGGGTTTTGTATCAGGAGAACATGAGTTTGAAACAGGTAGCACGCACTTTCGCGAACCCTGAATGAATCTTGCATAAAATGACGATTTTGTATCAGGAGAACATGAGTTTGAAGGAGGTGGCACGTATTTTCGTGAATCCTGAATTAATTCTTCGTAAAATCGCGATTTTGTATCAGGAGAATATGAGTTTGAAACAGGTAGCACGCACTTTCGCGAATCCGGAATAAATTTTGTTCGATACAGAAGTTATGTGTAAGTTTACAAGTAATTACGATGATATGGCCTATTTGTTTAAACATAGAGCAAAGAAAAGGTTAGTTTAAAATGGAAAAATACTTAACCTAATCTGTACTAGACGCGTTTCTTATGTCGCTAGGTATATTTCGAGTTCGCAAACGTATTTCAGGGTCGCGATCCTCCGACAGGATGAATTAGAACTATATTCATGAGAACGTTTTGCAAACAATCAAGGACAGTCAACAATCTCATCGCGCTGGTCTGTAGGTTTGGGTCTGGTGAATCAATTCAATGGATGCACGGCCAGAAACTCGTTCCATCCGGCACGATATGCAGTCATCCGCTGTCCATTACACAGATAAAATTGTATCTCCTGCGGTTATGCGCCCGATGTTTCATCAACCTCTTCCGCTGCAGTGCTAGTTATAAGCTATTCAAGTTGAAACTGTGTTAAATGATGCTTAAGTGATGCGTGAAACTTAATGACTTACGGTTGTTCCTGTTAATATTTATTTGAAATAAAATGATATCATTTGTAACAAAATAAATGACACACCAACCAGTAATGTAGAAAATAAGTGTAATAAAATATGCAGTACAATTATTCGTAATACCGTCTTCTTTATTCAATTCCTTTTTCTGTAAGTTAATTTTTATGTCAGATCGAAACACTTGTAATTCGTTTAGCTTATAAATTTATAATACAAATTTATAATTTTTGTAACGTATCACTTTATGTGTGTGTGTGTGTATAATTTGAAATTCTATAGTATTTCTCCCCTTTTATTTTGAAATTTCGTAATTCCTTTAATCTTCAATTCCGTGATATTTGCAATTTTCTGTCCATGTAAAGTTGTTGTGTTCTGAAGTTCCTGTATTTCGAATAATGTTTTTCGCGATTCTCCCCGACACGCTGCTTGTCCTTTTAATGTAACGTTGCGTGAAAATTATGTGAAAGTAAAAAAGGGCGGGTTATAAACGACGATGTACAAGTTTCAGGAATTTCATTTCCCTGATTTCCATGCATTTCAATACTTCGGAGTAGTTCTTTATAAGCTGGAACTCTGCTAATTAATTCGCTACTCGTGCTTGTTTAACAGAGCACAGAAAACAGGGGTTGATTCCGAACAAACGGCTTTACTAGGATAATGCGCTCGGTATCCATTAGTTTGGACACCGGTGGACATTTTCTTGCCATCGTTAAGCGCGCCTAATTAATTTATCCAAATCAAACGATCTCGCATTATTCTTCGCTAGCATTGTATCCAAGTAGCCTCGATAATTTGTCCGTTACGGTTTGGTCGCTTATGGTAATTTAAACATGATAACCCCTTCACCATAAACGGTCACCGATAGAAAAATACGATTCAAATGATTTCTACGACTCATCGTACTAAAATTTCATAAAAATCGACGATTTCTTTTTGTTTAACTTATATCTCATTTATTTGAGGCAACGTAAAGAAAAGTAGGAAGATATGAAAAATACATTGGAAATTAACATTTACGTGTACATCGAAGAGTTAAGTATTAGGTTGTTCGGAAAGTAATTTCGTTTTTTTTTTATTCTAACTGCCCGATCAGTTATTAGTTTTCACCATATACATTGCATATTTTTTCAGTTGTCCCCTTAGCACTATTGCCTTGTTTAAATTCCCAAAGCATTACATGACGAATATGTACTTTTTAACTTTCCATTTCAGAGATTAAAAAATACAGTTTAACGTAACGTGTATCACACAAAACAGTTCATAAAAGACTAACTAAAGTCTCGTCTATATAGTGAAAACAAAAACTTCTTGCGGGTAGATACGAACAATATATTCTACTTAGCTGCATCGGAAGTTACTTATGACCCGACCTAATAGAATGCATGAACATGAAATATTGAGCATCTACATAATTACCTTACGTATTATTTATACGTACGTTTCGTTACGCAAACCAAACCATGTCGAACCGATGAAATATAAGTGATGTTCGTTCGAACACATTCGGTTCACAGAGAAACAAGCGATAGGCTATTAAAAAGGCGTATCAATTTCTAGTACTTGTCCTTCCGCCGTATAAACAAATTCCATTCGCTCCGTTTCGATCAATCGAATATCCTGTGTTTGCTTTCTATCAGTTCCGCTCGCGAGCGGGATTCCTCAAAAAGTTAACAGCTTTCTCGAATAAACAGTGGCTGCAGGCGAATGCGACGAATATCGATGGGCGAATCAACGAGAAGATTCCGGGCTCGATTGTCGGTCGTTCGTTTCGCGATCGTATCTAAACGAGGACGTTAAAAAGCGTTGATATATTTAATAGACTTGCGCGAAATAGAATAATCCGACTTTATGCTTGTGTAGTATATTTAATTGTACCACGTTTGCTTTACTTTCTCTTCGGGTGCAACATTTACGAATATAAGGTGAATCGATATTTATACGTACACTACGTGTACAGTAGCGAACAAAAGTTTAACCCTCCGCCTACGGATTCTGGGTCTTTTGTAACCCATGCTGAGAGTCATTCGAAAGCGATAACGCATACAATGACGCCACATAAATATGCATTAGTGGAATATCCGTAAGGGTCTCGAAAGACCCATTGCTTTAGTAGTTGGAGGGTTAAGACGAAAAGGTGAAAGAAAGAAAATTAATTGATTAATAAGATATAGCACGATAAATAAAATTTGTATTCTATGCTAATCAATTATTAGTGTTCTACTATAATGACGATAAAAATGATTACATGAACAATATTTGCATACCATAAAACTATGTTTTGCATTGTCTTGTTGTTTTAAGCTTTTGTACGCTACTGTACATGCACTACTGGCCAGAAGTTTGGAATCACCCACAAAAGTTTTAAGAAGCATTTGCATTTAGAAGAAAAGGAATGATTTAGAATGGTTGCATCTCAGAATGTTCTTCCACGAGAAGTTTATCTCGATAAAGGAAGCTGCTGTTAAAATTAGCAATATTAATTTGAAACGAACAATAAATTGTCACAGATTCGATGTGACTGCAGTTTTGAAAGTGATCCCAAACTTTTGGCCGGTAATGTATGCGTAGATGAGAGTATGGTGATCGTCGTGTGTATTGGAAATGAGATTTTAGTTATAGTATTGACACGTTAACTTAAACTTTTAGCAAATGAATTTAAACTGTGGGTAAACAAATTTAAACTTAGGGCAAATAAAGTTAATCTTTAGGCAAATGGAATTAAACTCTCATCAGGGATACCAGTTTTAATCCTTGTTCCCCTGTAAATCTCTTTATTTTTATTTATATAAATAAAATTCAATGCTATCTGCTTAATTTAGAACATAACATAGGCTGAAATCCAACTTATAAAGTTAATATTTAGACAAATGGAATTAAACTTTCATCAGGGATACCAGTTTTAATCCTTGTTCCCCTGTAAATCTCTTTATTTTTATTTATGTAAATAAAATTCAATGCTACCTGCTTAATTGAGAACGTAACATAGGCTGAAATCCAACTTATAAAGTTAATATTTAGACAAATGGAATTAAACTCTCATCAGGGATACCAGTTTTAACCCTTGTTCCCCTGCAAATCTCTTTATTTTTATTTATATAAATAAAATTCAATGCTACCTGCTTAATTTAGAACGTAATATAGGGTGAAATCCAGCTTATAAAGTTAATCTTTAGGCAAATGGAATTAAACTCTCATCAGGGATACCAGTTTTAATCCTTGTTCCCCTGTAAATCTCTTTATTTTTATTTATATAAATAAAATTCAATGCTATCTGCTTAATTTAGAACATAACATAGGCTGAAATCCAACTTATAAAGTTAATATTTAGACAAATGGAATTAAACTTTCATCAGGGATACCAGTTTTAATCCTTGTTCCCCTGTAAATCTCTTTATTTTTATTTATGTAAATAAAATTCAATGCTACCTGCTTAATTGAGAACGTAACATAGGCTGAAATCCAACTTATAAAGTTAATATTTAGACAAATGGAATTAAACTCTCATCAGGGATACCAGTTTTAACCCTTGTTCCCCTGCAAATCTCTTTATTTTTATTTATATAAATAAAATTCAATGCTACCTGCTTAATTTAGAACGTAATATAGGGTGAAATCCAGCTTTGCGGCCGGGTTGATGTGAATCGATGGAACCTCGCTCGAAACGGAGAAATTTTCGTTTCTGGGCACGTGTAATGATCGTTTCGGGGACAGAGGCGGTCGAAAGAAGCGCGAGCGAAACGAGACGGACGAAGAAAAACAATCTTCCATTCCGTGCTGCAGATTATTGCGAATAACGCGGCATTTCCCTCGATTTGCAGCGGCTCGATTAAACGGGCACCCCGCGACGTCGTTATCGACATCCGAATTACCGAGCATAAAGGGTCGCGGGTACAAGGGATGAGGGGGGTGAAGACAAGAAAGACAAATGGCGATGGGATCAAACATTTTATGGAACCTCGAGTTGAATTTAATTTTTCTTTTTTCTTTTTTCGCTGTAATTTGATTTACGGCTGTAACGTGACATGTCTGCGTTCGGATGGTCCTGAAATGCCGATTGCAGACGAGAGGATTGAAATAATGGATACGAAGGCGTTTTTTGCGAGATTCGAAAAGTAAAGATGCCAAGATTGATTTATTAGCGTCAGGGACGTCTTCGTTTTGTCAATAATGGTATATTTTAATTTAAATGTTCCACAGGTACTGTGGCTCCAAAAAGTATTCGTACACTATGTCACAAAATAAATTCGTTTAACCCTGAAATTCTGAGTTTGACAGAAATATTTGACAAAACTTTGTGGGTATGTAGATCGTAATGGTATACGTATGAATTGATCTTTTCTTTTCATCTAAATGCCATTTTAAAGGGGTGAAACCAGCGTTGAAGATTCTGAGTTTTCTCTCATTTTTTAAAGATAATTTTGTAATGGTACTTGATGAAGGAAAACCTTACAAATAGAAAATGTTTAATTTTTAATACTCTATCACCCTGTCATAAAAAAAGAACACAGAAAAGCGTGAAAAATCGTTGAAACTTTGAGATTCATTATCAGTCCCCTTAAAAGATATTTTGCCGCCAAAAAAAAATTGCTCCACGCAGGACACACCATGATCTGTACACGCATAAAGATTCATTGAAATCAGAATTTCAGAAGCAGATCAATTTCCTTATAATGCAGTGTACGAATACTTTTTGGATTTATGTAGAACCAGGTAAAATGGAACTGAGTAAAATCGAAAGTTTTCAATGTGTAAGCTGGAATTAAATTTGAATTTGGAACTGTTAAATTAATTCTGAGAAGTGTTTATTTTTATATTTAAATATACCGAAACACGAGTTGACTTTCTGCAGTATTTTTAGACGGCGAACGATTTCAGAGGAATTAGTTTCAAGTTGCGAGGATAACAATGATGCGATTGAAATTTCTTGATGAAATGAACATTGGTCGAGTTTAAAAGGTAAGAGAATACAAAGTTTATCATTCGTGCAGATTTACGAATCTTATAAATTCGATGTATAATTTTAATGAAACCGGTAAACTTTATTTTAATTAAGTAAAATTGGTGAAATATGCGTGTGAATGGACGATTGCTTGAAATGGTTTCAATTTGAAAGTTTGGCGTGGGCGTGCATGTTACTCGCTCGGAGGCGAGAAAAACAATGAAATATTATTTCACGAATCAGCCTCTTCCGAATAATGAAAAATATAAAACACGTACCCCTATTTTTGTTAACTCGAAATTACTTTTGATACTTGAACCATTCATGGAAAAATGGAACGTGAAACTGATCCTTTCATAATACGTACAGCTTGGGAAAAACTCGATCAGGCGGTTAAATTAATATAAAACAAAATATTTCGTATCTGGAGTTATATTGTTTGCCGTGCAATTATTTATCTTTGTTAAGCACGAACAATTAACTCATATACGTTTATATATTTTGTGTATCGGACACAAATAATTTAACAGATGAAAAAAGATATGCTTGCCTTATTCGGTTGTAAAAATGTTCACGATTATTATTACACATAAATAATATTTCTGATCGTAAATTGTTTGCATGCATATCTAAAAGCTTGATGATCTTTTGATGATTTTGTTAATTTAAAAAAATGTGATTAAACTAAATTTCATTAATATTTTATTAATATAATAATTAATATAATATATAAACAGGAATAAAGTTACTTTTGCGACGCAGAACGTAATTATCCTCTTTTGGATGTTTCGTTTAAAATTTGTATTATTTCCTGTTTTGCAAGAAAAAAAAAAAAAAGAAAGGACAAAAGGAACGTTTATCTCATAAAGAGAGTTATGAAGCAAGTCTAGGATCTCTCGAGTACTTTTTCAACGAGAAACTAAAATAAACCGCTTCTTTATACTTTTTAACGCGAGCCGCCTGTATGCGGTGTAAACATAATCAGTGCTTCTACCCTTGGGACCCACCCTTGTAAGGACGAGAGCGGGACAAAAAACGAAGTGACGGCGAAAAAGAATTATTTAGAAGGAAAGTGTGCAAACTGGAAAATCAAACTTGCTCGTTTTCAACTACATTATTTAGCAGCAATGTTCTGATGGAAGTTTGCCGTGTGCATTTTTCAGAAGAAGGCTATGAAGCTCCATCCTTCGAGAGAGATCACCGCCGTTTTACTCGAGGTGAACGCTATTGTCTTCTGGAGTTAATAAAATGTTATTTCCACGTGATAGCGATAGGCGGGACGCAACAATTTTAGCTTTTGCTACGTATTTTCTGGCTACTGTACACGAGAGGATTACTATTTTGATCTTACCGTCTGTATGTACATAAATTTTCATATTCATTATATCCTTAACACTATTCCTACCGACACTTCACGTATACCTATTCCTACCGCGACATTCCCATGTCAGACAGACTGCAAATTTTTCTCAAAAAATAGACAATGAAAAAAGAAGTGAATATTGAAAAATGTATTATACGTGTATTTGAGAAAAAGTCTAAAGTTTAAAGGCGATTCAATTACGTTGCATCTATGAAATTCTAATCGAAATTTTAAAAACGGTCATTTGACCGGTTGTGGTAGATATAGTGTTAACTAATAGTGTTAACACTATTTCTACCGTGACATTCCCACGTAAGACAGACTGCAAATTTTTCTCACAAACTGAACGATGAAAAAAGAAGTGAATATTGAAAAATGTATTATACGTGTATTTGAGAAAAAGTCTAAAGTTTAAAGGCGATTCAATTACATTGTATCTATGAAATTCTAATCGAAATTTTAAAAACGGTCATTTGACCGGTTGTGGTAGATATAGTGTTAACTAATAGTGTTAACACTATTCGTACCGCGACATTACCACGTGAGACAGACTACAAATTTTTCTCAGAAAATAAACAGTGAAAAAAGAAGTGAATATTGAAAAATGTATTATACGTGTATTTGAGAAAAAGTTTAAAGTTTAAAGGCGATTCAATTACGTTGCATCTATGAAATTCTAATCGAAATTTTAAAAACGGTCATTTGACCGGTTGTGGTAGATATAGTGTTAACTAATAGTGTTAACACTATTTCTACCGTGACATTCCCACGTAAGACAGACTGCAAATTTTTCTCACAAACTGAACGATGAAAAAAGAAGTGAATATTGAAAAATGTATTATACGTGTATTTGAGAAAAAGTCTAAAGTTTAAAGGCGATTCAATTACATTGCATTTATGAAATTCTAATCGAAATTTTAAAAACGGTCATTTGACCGGTTGTGATAGGTATAGTGTTAACTAATAGTGTTAACACTATTTCTACCGTGACATTCCCACGTAAGACAAACTGCAAATTTTTCTCAGGAAATAAACAATGAAAAAAGAAGTGAATATTGAAAAATGTATTATACGTGTATTTGAGAAAAAGTCTAAAGTTTAAAGGCGATTCAATTACGTTGTATCTATGAAATTCTAATCGAAATTTTAAAAACGGTCATTTGACCGGCTGTGGTAGGAATAGTGTTAACCCTAGATTCATAAACATTCGTCTTTCAAACCGCACAAAATACGTAAACACTTGTATCTTTTAAAATGAAAGACATAGAAAGATGAATTTCGATTGCTCAGAATAACTATTCTGTTCAATTTCATTTTAAAAAAATAATGGTTAATAATCAACTTTTCAGATTTAAAGTGTGTTTTAATGCTCCTTGTATTCTGTGAAACAAAAATCATCCATACAATGTATTCGACTGAGAGACAAATGTTTATGAATAGCGTATCTCCCATTCATGTTTATGAATCTAGAGTGAACACGTTGAATGCTACGCGATTTTATAAGGAAATCCCTGTCAAGCCACCCGCGCTGGTATCGTGGTACAGCAATGTGAAGCGCACTGCTAGCAAATTGGAATTTACTCGATGCAAGTGTTTAACCCTTTGCGGACGGAGCAGTGAAGAAAATAGTTACGTCGCGCATTTGTGTTATAAAAACTAAAGCTGTATTTAAATAAATTTTTCATAAAATCTAACAAAATCATAACAAACAAATTTAGGCCAACTTGACTTCTTAGGCTAGTATATCCATGCGTATCTTATACATGTCGTTTACGACAGACAAACGCTAGCCGCAGCGCGAGAGTTGGGCGGATATATCCGACACTCGTCCGCAAAGGGTTAAACATATTAGGGCCATTGTTTCTTATCGTAGTGGAAGATATTTACGTTTGGAAGGAAATACTTATATGGACAATTCATCCAACACGTTTAGTTTTATATCATATTTTACACTGTCAGTCACCGATGACTGACGTGGCACTCAACGTGTTAAACCAAGAAACAATGAAAGATGTGCTTTTTAATTATTATTTTATGAAAATGGGATCAAAGTGTTGTAAGTTATTAAAAAATACCTATTATATCCAAACTTGAGTGACATACGTTTTAATAGTTAAAATTAAGTAGCAAAATGGATCTATTTATGCTAATCGTAAAAATATGTGAATTAAGGAAAAAGGAAATTACAATGGTGACATCTTAGAAAAGTGTACAATAAAAAATCTGTCACAATAAACAGAACTATTGTTGACGTTGACAATATCAATTTCATGAAATGAAAATTGTTGAAAAATCTAGCATATCTGTAACTTTGAAAGTGGTTCCAAACTTTTGGACGGTAGTGTACATGTCCGTTTAGAAGAACAAGTACAAGCTAAATTTCTTCCTAACTTATCAGTATCGTTATTATAATATGCGATATTCATGTACCCTTCAGCCAAGCTGTATTAAGTCACACTTTTCAAATTTTAAAAAAGTGAAAACCAAAAGATTTTTATATTGTTCGGCTTGGAACAATATGCCATTATATTAGAAACTAAATAACCTGGAACGAAATAACTTTCGCTGTCGAAAGGGTGAAAAATAATAAATAATAATAATAATATTGTAAGCAATAATAACGATTATAAAGGAAGTATAATTTTTGAAATACAGTGGACTCGATACAGTTTGATTGTGGGGTCCAGATATAGATATTCATGTATTTCAACAACTCAGTTTAAATTTATAACTGCTTTATGAATTCAACAAACGCAAACGACCGCCATCTTTCATCGTATTGTAAGAATATCGCATAGTAGATAATCCTGTACGGATCATAAGGTTAATAAATAGTACATTTATGAATATTAAAAAGTTCGAGCGTACAAGGGGCGGAGAATAATTACAAGCATTGATCATCATGGACAGTTTAAGCACATAGTATCGGGCAACGATATATCGCCGTTCGATGTCACGAGGGTAGAAAATTTATTCGCGTTAGAAGTAAGGCTTTGTAAATAAACAATGTTTTGACAAATAAGCCGTGTAATGATTACTCAATACTATTTTAAATGGCAAAATTTGTTGGTATTTCTAATCGGTATTTTCATTCATAATTTTTTACTCTACATCCAAGAAAAATTATGTAAATTATTCAAATTTTTGCTGCATTGTGCATTTATACGTATATCTATTCATTCAGCTGTTAATTTCTTAGTAATCTAGAACAGCAGTTATACAGACATTTATTGAGTTATTCGGAAAGTAATTTCGTTTTTTCCTAACACAGGGCTTAATTGTATTTTTTCATAGTCAACTTCACACTTCAGACGCATGGTCATTATATATTTTGACAGCACATATAGCAAGGCTTGCTTTCGAAAAGTTTCGATTGATTCTACCCAGTAGTTTTTGGTTGGTGCTCCATCAAATATGGAAAGTAAAAAGCAACATTTTCGGCATTTTTTACTTTTTTACTATCGAAAAGGTAAAAATGCTGTTCAAGCAAGGAAAAAATTATCCGTTGTGTATAGAGAACGCAATTATTGAATGCCACGATGGTTTTACAGGGTTTGTCCGTGACGCCATAATGAATTTTCTATTATACGATACATATACTGTTGAAATGTTACCTATAACAAATAAGTGTAACTACTTTCAGATATTTTATACCACATTAATTTCTTCACGCCATTGCATTAACGATGGTTATAATAAAAAATTGATAGGTATTGACATTTTTCTAAATTATTAGGTTGAAGGTAAAGTTCTGTCGTATTTTAAATAGGCAGGTAATTTTTCTCGTAAATAAAAAAAAACATCTGGCTAGTGAGTCATTTGGAATTTTTTTTGTTTTTTCACCTGCTGTATAGTATAAAACGAGTCCTTTTTTACCATTCATCATTTACTTGTGATGTTTAAAGTGAAAAACATGTCAGTAGATAAAGTGCATTTACGACACTGCATTTTGTATGAATTCCAAAAAGGAAGCAACGCATCGGTTGCATGTAAAAATTTATGTGCGGTATTTGGAAAAAATATTGTAAATGTTCGTACTTGTCAAAGATGGTTTAGCAAATTTCGTTCCGGGGATCTGAGCCTCCAAGAAAGTGATCGATCTGGACGACCATCCAAGATCGATAATGATGATTTGCGATCCATGTTGGAAAATAATCCACATTTAACAAGTCGAGAAATTGCAGAAGAGTTTGGCATTCATCATATAACTGTTGGAGATCACATTAAATCTCTTGGGTTTGTGTTAAAGCAAAGTGTTCGGGTTCAACATGAATGAATGGAAACGGAAAATACGACAGAACTTTCCCTCCAACCTAATATGTATTTCTATCAATCTTAGTCACCGATGACCCCATTCAACGTGTTAAAGATGGAACTTAATAAAGACTGAAGGAATTTCTAGTTGTTAGTAATTGTATTACACTCTGTACCATTTTCTTAAAAAAGTTCAATAGTAATATACATTATCAAATTGCATTTATTCGTGTTTGTCTCTCTCTTTTAAGTAAACGTTGTTCCCTGTACCTTCGTGTAGATCAATTTCTAAAATAATTTCAAACACCACTGTTTATTTTTCACATTAACGTCAACCCGAACAAATGACCATCGATTATCTAGTGTATACAACGAGCAAAATAACGGAAACTGAAATACCGTTGTATTGGTGATCAAACACGTTTCTTTCGATAACAATCACCATCAACAGCGGCGGTTATTCCTTTTCACGAAGCGTATTTTCTCTCCTTCCAATTGTTACAAGATGGCACCAGTCAGCTGCAATCTTCGCTTTATAAACCCGGTCTCGTTAATTGTTCCGTTCCCCCTTGTCCCGTCGCGTCGTCGGACAGAGGCGCGGCAAATGATTGTCTCAGATAAAGCAGAAGAAACGATCACAGAAAAGGACAAGCGTTCGCTATAAACTGAAAGACGGTTCGTTTCGTTACAGTTGAACTGGAGCTCATAAATATCACCGAAAATTGTTCTGCACCCCATCGTGTTTTGAAATTAATTACACAAGTTTTACGCGAGAACTTGGACAATTATAACTTATAACAATTATAAATTACTAACAACAATTATAAATTACAGGCAACGTGTCTTTGCAATTTCAATTAATTTCTGGCAGGCAGAAGCTTCAATTTATTTTTCTCTTATAGAAAGTAACGAGTCCAGGAAAAGTAAGAAATATCAATACATAGAATTGAAACTTTTTTATTTTAATTTTATTCCCTTCAAAATGATCTACAAGAGATTCAATAGAACGTTTACATTGGCTACATCCTTCAAGGAGTACATGAAAATTGTTCTGAGTTAATTTCATTTGATTCGTTTGTAACACTGCTCTAAATATCAGGCACTCGTTGAAATCGACGACCTTTCAATTGCAATTTAATTTGTAGGAATAATACAAATCTGTTGGAGTAAAGTCGAAAGAGTAGGAAACACAGTTAACACTATTCCTACCACGACCGGTCAAATGACCGTTTTTAAAATTTCGATTAGAATTTCATATGTACAACATAATAGAATCGCCTTTAACGCTTTGAGTGCTGAATACTCTCTGCCTAAGTGCTCCGTGTGGACGGCGGTTGCAATGTTACTTGTACTTACATTGATAATCGCGTTGCAATAAGCGTAAGATCGAAGAAATTGACAAACGCATTTATTCGTCCATGATCCCTACCAGCAACTGTCGTTAAACCCATATATACGCCCTTAGCACTCTCAAAAGATTAACGAAGAAAAAAAAATTGACAAGCGCATATATGCGTCCATAGTCCCTACAAGCAACTTTCGTCGGACGCATATATGCGCCCATAGCACTCAAAGGGTTAAACTTTAGACTTTTCCTCAAATACACGTATAATACATTTTTCAATATTCACTTCTTTTTTCATTGTTTATTTTCTGAGAAAAATCTGTAGTCTGTATTACGTGGGAATGTTGCTGTATGAATAGGTATACGTGAAGTGTCGGTAGGAATAGTGTTAAGCATTGGAATTATTTTTCTGTACGTTGCGAAAACGAAATATTGGATGTTGAGAATAAAAAGTGGATATTAAAGACAAGTTTTCAATAAACGCTGTGTTACGGTTAATAAAAATTATGCGAAAGCTACTACTGAAAATTTAATACTTGTTCTTTCAGCTGAAACTAGCTTTTCCCAGTGAATGCTTGACCAGTGCGAATAAAAAGGTAATATGTGTTTGTTCAATCTCGTTAAATACACGTTTCACCGTATTTACCATTGCACGGTGCTCCTACGTGAAATTCCGCTAATAAAAGATGAAATTTTCCATCTTTCACTGAATAACTTCAGCAGAAGATTATTCACACTTTTCGAAGTAAAAGCTATTAGCTTTAATCGGACTCGCCTCGCTAAAGTGAAAGCTCAAATGAAAACTGAAACTGTACTATACACTTAAACTGTATCAAATATTTTTTTGTTCACACCACTCACTGTTTGACATTTATTAGCAAACGCTTCAGACGTCTACCTTTATAATTAAAAAACTTTTATGAGGCTACAATTTTGTTCGTTCTCTTCCTTTCCACTGTAAAAACCTCTATACTGTAGAATACTATTAATACGAACAAGATTTCTTGCACTTCCTCTTTATCTGAGCTCTTATTATCCGAGCAAACGTCGATAATTGATGTAACACTAGTGAACAACGATGAGTAGTGGAAGAAAAGTAGCTGAGCTTCTATTATATGAACCTATCTACTCCCCCCGCCCCCGCCCTTCCTGTTCATACTAACGGAGTTTCACTGTAATTCGTTACAAAATTACTTTACCTTGAATTAATCGTTGCTTGTACGAATGAAATTTTTATTTTTATTTTTATTTAGAGAAATGGTAAAGTTCAGTCGTAGGTAAAACAAAGTCAAATTCTCAGGATATATAAATTTAAAAATAATTAATAGTAACCTATAAACGACTTTTCGACTTAACAACTTCGACGTTCTTGCTTCTCTCACAATCACGCTCACAGTTTGTCTTCACAGGCAAACTCTGTCTACCTTCACCGTCAAACTCTTTCTGCCTCGCGCTCACATTTACCCCATTATATATTCTTCGAAACACTCGTTTCCTTTCTTTCTAAATAACAACATATCTCACATGATACATTCGGCCACGTTCACCCAAAATCCTCAGTCGCTCAGTTTTCTAAAGTGGTCATCTTTTGCGCTTTAGAAACACTTGAGTCCAAACATTCTACGTTCACACGGCCATCGTTCAACTCAAGCACTCTTCATATTTTCCTAAAGTTGTATCCACTCGATCGAAATTCCTACATATATATAGGAAATTCTACCTTTATTTATTTAGTAGTGTGGATGATAGGGCTCAGGTGTGAATAAAATAAAGTGAAATGATTAGAATATTAATAATATATATTTAAAACAGCTTAACCCTTTGCACTCGGCTGTCCCCTCTTATGGGACATCGTAATCCTAGCGTATGATAGTTTCGCAAATTTTCAGACGTTAGTTCAGACCCGGACGTTAAATAGTCATATATGTAAATTTTAATATACGACTTAACTAAACTAAATGAAGTTCAATTATACGTGAATCATAGTAAATATTTCGAATTTGGACATTTTTGAAGTTAGTATCATTAAACGACTAGCGGTCACCTCTCGAGTGCAAAGGGTTAATAGTAATAACTTAAACAACTTTTCAACTTGGCAGCCACTACGTTCTTACTTTCTTCAAAATCACACTCTTTCTGTCTTCACAGTCAAACTATTCCTTCCCCACGCTCGTATTTTCCCTGTCATATATTTTTCCAAACACTCATTTCCTTTCTTTCTAATTATCAACCTCTCTCACTCGATGCATTCGTTCGCGTTCACCAAAAATTCCTCATTGTCAATAACAAGGTTGTCTCAAGAACTCGTCTTTCAAGCCTTAGAAACACATTACTCCAAATGTTCCACGTTCACACAGCTACCGTTCATCTCAAGCACTGTTCGCATTTTCCCAGAATCGCACCCACAATCAATCGCGTTCCTACACAAATGCACAAGAATACGCGATCTAATTATTAGAAATTCTATGTACGTTCGAATTTCGTGCATAAACGTATCGCTGATATTTCAAGCTACGCTTTTCTCGACGACACGCGCGATCGATAATCGACGGAGAAGGAGCGTGTGAAAATTTCGCAAACGCGGCCAACATTCCAGGTTTTCATCTTTTTTTTTTCCAACCCCCCCTCGCACCTTTTTTTCCGTAAAGGTCAGAGAAAATGGCTGGACGGAAACTACAGGCGTACAATCCATTTTAGCCGTTTCACTCGTCAATTTCCGGTGACGCGGTGCACAATTCCCTCCGACGGTTTCGTCACCTGCGTGAATTTCATTTTTACGAAAAAATCGGTGATACGTAACCGGGCACAATGCGCGGCGTGTAACGTAACAGAGCACTCCAACGATTTTGAATATGTGCAACGCGTAAGAAGAGAAACGGTCCCGTGATCAGTTTTTCCAACTTTCTGATCAATGGAATATGAAAGTGCAATCTCTGCCATCAGAATTTCTACAATTGAATACCAGAAAAGGATCGTGTATATAACATAAATAGAAAAAATAAAATATTGTATATGTGGTTAGAGTATCGCCGTTTGCGACCATTATGCCTAGATTAACCCTTTTAGTACCGAACAAATTTAACGAATTTGCTACGGTTTGGGAAAAAGCTTATAAAAACGGAAGTGAGAATGGTATTTAGAAAATTCAACAACAAGCATATTACGGGATAAAAGAAAAAATTGAAACATTTATAACGTTTTATAAATTTATTTTGAGATAGAATTCTGTCGCAATGCAAATATTAGGTTGTTCGAAAAGTAATTTCGTTTTTTTTTTTGTTATGATATGTCGAGCTTTGAGATTAAACCTTGGCGTTTCAAATGATCATGAACGCTCGAATTCGATAAATTTAATCTCTTAGCGATCTTACGAGTTGTTATTCGCCGATTTGCATCAATTAATGCCTTTGTTGTGTCTTCATCAGCCTCGACTGACCTTCCAGAACGTGGTGCATCTTCAACATCAAAATTGCCGGATCGAAATTTTGTAAACCAGTTTTGGCACTGGGGTTCTGTCAACACATCTTCTCCATACACAACGGATAATTTTTTCCTTGCTTGAACAGCATTTTTACCTTTTCGATAGTAAAAAAGTAAAAAATGGCGAAAATGTTGCTTTTTACTTTCCATATTTGATGGGGCACCAACCAAAAACTACTGGGTAGAATCAATCGAAACTTTTCACAAGCAAGCCTTGCTATGTATGCTGTCAAAATATATAATGATCATGCGGCTTAAGTGTGAAGTCGGCTATGAAAAAATACAATTAAGCCCTGTGTTAGGAGAAAACGAAATTACTTTCCGAACAACCCAATAGTTACGAGCCATGGCATACGCAACGATTAGGGTTAAGGATATCAGATGTTCAGCATTTGTTATGAACTTTATGTAACTGTTGAAAATGTATGTATTGTTGGATTATAATAAACACTATTAAACCCAGAAGAGAAACGGTCGCATGAACCTTTAAAATTGTAGCGTCTACCAGTACTTGTTAAAACGAAGAGAAAATGTATAATCTATGTAACGAATGATTAACCCTGCTGAGGTATTACTATTTTATTGAAAACTTTCATTAGTTTCAAAGGGTAGTTAAAGAAACTATTATCGACAGCCTGCTGTGTCCTACTAATTTTCTGTTAGAGTACCATTTTTCTACATATCAGGATTTTTTTTTAATGAAACTAGAGCACGACTGATTTCAATAAAATTCGAGAAATGCAATGGGGTTAATTAAAATTGTGATTATAGAGAATATGGATATGAGTGAGTCACAGATAATTGTTGAAGAAATCTGTAGCTGAAATCTATAGTTCGTTAAGAGAAAATGAAATACAAAGTCAAAAGGATGCATAATGGAATCTAAAAGTTTAGAGAAACGTAGTTTCAGTCAATAATATAAAATTCCTTATTCGGTATTATCTATGTAACTATTTGCATATATCGTATCCAATTTAATTTATTAAACAGATAAATTCTAATCTACTTTAACTGTACCTAAAACTACTTAAAATTAAATAAATGTCGACATATCTTATATTATACTAAGTACCTATTCGTAGAAGTAAATTCTAAACTATCGAGTCCAAAGGGAAATTGAAACTGAACGAAAGCGTCGCAAATCTAGCATGTAGTCCTTAGCTTGGAATGGTTTTGCAAAGAACGTTCCTTGGAAAACGATACCAATTACCAGGTCTCACCACGAGGAGGTAACTACGCAAGAGACCTTCAAGAGAAATTCAATCTTTATTTTCCAAGATCCGGAAGAAATTCGAATCGCGAAGCTACGCGAAGCAGTAATTCTGTATTCGATGAAGTTGAATATAGAGCGGGATAAAATCAAAAATAAATTTTAGACTTACGTACCGCCGCCAACTTTTAGTTTCAAACATCGAGCTGCTAAATTTAAAGCGAAACCAAGAAACTGAAGCTGAAAAATATTTGTGAAAAATTATGTTAAATAACTAAACCAGTCGTTTTCTGGGAGACTGGAAAAGTTATATTTAATTGAGAACTTCAAACGTGTTAAGCATATCGATGCAATTAAATATTAACCCTTAGCGAACGAATGCCGCCATATTCGCGACATTATAAATATTCTACAAAAATCGAATGCCATCATACAAGCGACATGACGTGATATTTCAAGAAATTTGTTAGGTTCGGTGGTGCTAGCATTATTTTTCTGTGATTTTCATTTCAGTGCCCTTTTGTGTGGACATATCTGTTTATATGTTTATTATTACTGAAAATTTTCATAAAATCCGATAAAGCGATATTAATTATATGCACCTTTTCTCGCTCTAGAAATAAATTAATAAATTCCTAATAAATTAATAATTTTATAAATTAATAAATTTCTAATAATTTAATGAATTTTTAATAAATTAATGAATTTCTAATAACTTAATGAATTTTTAATAAATTAATGAATTTCTAATAAATTAATGAATTTCTAATAAATTAATGAATTTTTAATAAATTAATGAATTGATAGAAAACAATTAATTGCTTAAAAATCCGTCAATCTACTGGTCATTGTTCTGGAAAAATGCCCTCGTTCGTTAAGGGTTAAGCGGTTCAAACTGTATTCTGAAATAACCGTTTTTAATGCGTTCCCTTTGCTCTGTTACAAATACTTTTTACACGAGAAAACTCGAAAATGGTTAAGAAACGCTGTTCTAATATTCCAACACTAATTTCGCAGGGGATAGAATAAAGTAAACCAAAATCGAGCAAGCTGGGTGAAACGAAACGAGTGGAGTTCTCCGAAACAGGATGAAATAAAGAGGGCTTCGGACAATTTAGTGTGCAAATAACATGGGCCAGCTAAAAATGCTGGCTGCACCCATCTCCCTATCTGACCATCTCTCAGGGCAACGGCTATCAGCTGGTTCAGGATGCTGGCTCATCCCTTTCGACCCCTCCCCGTCAACCCTTTTATCCCATGACGCAAGCTGCGTCGAATCCACGATATGTCCTCTTCGAAATCTAAACGGCAAATGAGTTTCTGCTGCAAATTTGCCCTCCTCGCGTAACATCAGTGTCGCGGACTAAGTTTTTTAGAGGACCTAAGCATTTGAAAGATTTTGAGATCTCCTAATACAGGATAACGCATACTTTCTCAAAGAGTTCCATAAAATAAAATTTAATTCTTTGAATAAATCTAAACTTGTAGCGAGATGAAAAATATTTATTTTTGCATACTTTCGTTTTCCTTCTTCTTGCTCGCACGTGTAGTATACAAACATTTAGCACAATTTTACTAATTTATACAAAAAGATTTAAAATATCAGAGAATATTTACAGCATTCTCCATTCCTTGATGCCTTAAGTACATGCTTATTTTAATTATGGGGTGATCCAGCATTGCGTTAGATATACTATCGGCCAGAAATTTCCAGATAGGTTCAAATGCAGCATTAATTTTATTATAAACTAGGAATTGATATTGTACGGTCACCAGCAAGAGTTCTCTATATTTTAAAAGATTCTTTGAATGAATCTAAACTTGTAGTGAGATGAAAAATATTTATTTTCGCATACTTTCGTTTTCCTTCTTCTTGCTCGCACGTGTAGTATACAAACATTTAGCACAATTTTACTAATTTATACAAAAGATTTAAAATATCAGAGAATATTTACAGCATTCTCCATTCCTTGATGCCATAAGTACATGCTTATTTTAATTATTGAATGATCCAGGATTACGTTAGATATACTATCGGCCAGAAGATTTCAGATATATTGAAATGCAGCATTAATTTTATTATAAACTAGGAATTGATATTGTACGATCATCAGCAAGAGCTCTCTACATTTTAAAAGATTCTTCATCGAAAAGCTTTCTATGGTAACGCGATTCTAAATTCTTTTTCCTTAACGACCAGTCATTTTAACCGCTTGTATCATAGTATCATGTGTTCTATTTAACTTTACAGTAAAATACATAAAAATATACCCATGTAAGATTTGAAATAATTTTTATAAGGTATTACGACAATAAGACTGATTTCTAATAAAATATTTAACTGTTTAGTGGTTAAGAATTTACGTGAAACATCACTTCGTCCTTAATTTATTAGCCATTTTTGTTTCCTGTGAGCTTGTGTATTAAACAGTTAATTGCTAAGAAAAGACACGTCATCAATAACTTAACCGAATTCATAGTATTGATCTTCTATGCAAATTAATTGCTATCGCGCGTTATAACGAGCACACTTCTCTGTAATTCGACAGATATGTTATATTTTGAGTTATTAAGACCTCAATTTGCTGCATTTAGATTAAGTAAGAATAATCGACGAATTTATAGGACATTATGAAAATTAAGCACCTTCCTAACAAGGCTAAATGGTTCAATTTGTAACTCTTAAAGGCAACATACAACGATGAAATTGTGCTCGTTAATTACGTTAAAAAGTTCAGAAGACACGAAAAAGAATATCAGAAAAGTGATTGTAATAGATGTGAATTTAATGAAAAACGTAACACAATTATTCGATCAATTTTAAAAATATTTTTAAGCTACTCGAAACCCTACGGCGTGTCTAAATTAATTTTTGCTAGCATGATCCAAAATCAGCTAAACGACTTTGCGAATACAGTAGAGGCTCTCGTATCAGAACTAATAAGGTGACAAAAGTGATCGTATACAGTAGAACCTCTGACTATAATTGACTGACTATAATTTATAACATATTTTTATAATAGCAAATGATAAATTTATGATCATAGCAAAGCAAATAAATGTAAATAAGAACAAGGTCTGTTATAATTATCAAATCATCGTTATGATATAAAAGATACCTATATATAAAGTTAAACATTTATTTGTTAAAAACAAATTTGTCAGGAAATAATAACGCCACATTGTATTACCAATATATATCAATTAATAATCAACATATCGATTGATAGGATATATTTTTTTACCTTATATACAGGGTGTTCGGACAGCCCTGGGCTTAAATTGAAAGAGTAACTCCCTGAGATATTCTAAGACGAAAATGAAGAGTAACGATTTTGCGTTTGAGGCTTTGTTTACGAGTTATAACTAGTTAAAGATATCGTTTAATCCGGACCTTGAGCATCACTGTGGACTCAGCGACGTTACCGACCGAGTTGCCTCGGTTACCTCGGTTACCCGCTCTCAAGCGTCGAACGGTCCGGATTAAACGATATCTTTAACTAGTTATAACTCATAAACAAAGCCTCAAACGCAAAATCGTTACTCTTGATTTTCGTCTTAGAATGTCTTAGGGAGTTACTCTTTCAATTTAAGCCCAGGGCTGTCCGAACACCCTGTATACGCCTTTAGCAGTCAAAGGGTTAATTACATTCATCCCAATAAAAGTCAACAAAACTGAACACCCTGTATATACGCCTTTAGCAGTCAAAGGGTTAATTACATTCATCCCAATACAAGTCAACAAAATCGACAGTTTCTTTCGCTACATATTTGCGGATCCCGTAACTCGGCACGACCAGCTGCGCGAAAGGTTATTCGGGTACTCTGATAACGAGAGCCTCGAATAGAGAAGTTTCTATTCGATCGCGAAAAGAAACGAGGTCACGAAAACAGGTAAGAAGTCTCTACCGAAGAAGTGTATAACGAAGGTACGTTTAACGAAACATCCGCGCAGAAAGAGATACGCACACGATGGATACCTCAAGGTATCCCTTCGCGAAGTCGGTGCATCTTCTTGGCTTACTTCCTGCCGCGAAGAAAGGAGGTTAACAAGCGTGGAAGTAACGCTTCGTGTATGTAAATGGATCCTCACGGCAAGGCTTAAACTGAAGAGCACACAGGGGCTGATTTCGTGGTACGTACGAAATATTGATCGACTCATTAAAAGTGTTTTCAACTGAGACACAGAGCTCCATTCAAAATGCAGTCCCGGATGTGTACTTCGTATTCGTGTGCGCGCGCGCGCGTTCGCAAAAACACCATCCCGTTTAACTAACCGAAAGAGAGTTAACGAACGTTAGGGGTTGCAGATCGAGCATAGATTCCTTCGGGGTTCGAGCTGGAATATTGGTTCTGATAGAGATGAAACACTGAGTGTGAGTGAGTGTGTGTGTGTGTGAGATTGAAAGAAGGGGAAATGTAGGAACAATAGAACAGCGTGGTTGTACCGCACATGTTTCGGCATCGGCAGTTCACCCTGATCCGTGCATATGAATAGATGTAGTGAATTAGTAATAGTTATTATAATTAAGTAATGTTTAGAATAATTATAGAGTGTATGTATTATTATTATTATTATTATTATTATTATTGTGGGGACACGGAAACTCTGCGGGTGTTCTAAGGGGCTGCATCAAACACTTTACAACAGGGCCTGAACATCGGCCCGTCATTAGGCCCAAACGGCCAGCCGATCGTCATTACCACGGGTGTTTGATTGCAGCCTTATTAGAATCCGGAAAACACTCGCAGAGAGTCCCTTCCATGTCACCACATTTTCCCCTTCTCGACGCGTTCAGGGAATATAAAACTGAAACTTCCCTGGGCGCGACACAGTTACACAGATATACATTCAATCTATCACAGTCATACATTCGATCTATCAGTCAATCTAACACAGTCATACATTCGATCTATCAGTCAATCCATCACAGTCAATCTCTCACAGTGTAATCAATAGCAGTACAGCAAATAAACATACCCTACATTATTATTATTATTATCATAGTGGCCTCTCAGAGGATTCTCTCTCTGGCTTGTGACCAGCATGAACGGGTTGCACCAAGTTCATGCCAGTGTTTTTTATTGTAGGAATTTTCTTGCTATTGTCGTCGTGTTGAGGATGACTGCTTTTTGTATGTGTGAGTGTATGTATGTTGGTAGTTGTAATACTTGTAAGTTTTGTATAAATGTTTTTGGGGTGATGCCTGTTGCTGAAATTATGAACGGTAGTATTGTTACTTTTTACTTTTTCTTGGTTCCATTTATTATTATTATTATTATTATTATTATTATTATTATTATTATTAAAGTGTTAAAAAAACCCAACAGGTTCCAATTATTGTTGAACGTACAACAAACGCAGTGATTGCTTGCTAATTTATACGTACGTTCCACGAGCAAAAGTGTTAGCGTAGAATAAAGCAAGTATGAAAAATTATTTTTGTAAATCCTGAACCCTCGAATGACTTTGGGTCGCTTCAGAGACGATCTTCGAGTATTCGGTAGAATCTCTCATGTATGGACTAATAATAGGAGGACGAATGTGTCCTGACGAAGGAATCTTCGAGTAATGGAATAATTACGCTTTCTTATGCTAAACTTTATTTACTTAAATGGTTATCGAGAAGGATAACAGGTTGCTTAACACTAGATTTACGGACATTTCTTGAATATCTATTCCTAATATACATATACCAAGAAACAGGTATAGAGAATTTGAAATTGCAGAGCTGAGGGGGAAATAGCTTAGGGTATATTCGTATTATTATATCAATAAAAGTCAATAAAAATTGCTAGGAATAATAGTAATTGCTTTTGCAAATTTTGTTGATAAAGTCACAAATCCGTCAAATTGACGGGATCCCATAAATCTAATGTTAAATACTCGTGTATCTTATCTCTTCTTCGCTGTTAAATTTTATTACATTCTAAAAGTAAATAATCGAATCCAGTCACATTGATACTTTCTAAATTTGTCTTTATCATTTCCTTCCTTTTTTCCATTTTACAAGACCTTTGTCGAACATGGAAATTCTTGACAAGTGAGACGACTTTTCGTCGGGCGAGGGCACGTTTACAGAGATAAATAACAAACGTCCCGTGAAATACGAGAAGGGGAGACAGTCCGAGTTGCATCGTGCTTCAAAGCGTGCACTCGAGACGTTTCTTAATCTTGGCTGCCCTACGCCAACGAAGCTCGATCCACTTTTATTCACCGACCTGAAAAGTTCTATCGTGTGCTCGACAACGATCTCCCTGTTGTACAGGCAGCCTTACACAGTCGTGGCTTTAGCCCGACACTTTATCACTTTCATCGCCCAGCAAAACTTTTGCAATTAACGCAGTGTCAGCTGGAGAATGTTAATTGGACCAAGTTACCCACGCCCTCTCTACGGTGAGCGGTGTCACCTTAATTATGAATTCTACCGCAGAGAACGTGATGCTAAAACGGTAAGAAAGCTCGGGAACCCCCAAATTTCCTGGCGAAAAGAATAACATCAGGCGCAGGGTCTTTCCTGCAAGTATCTTATCTGTGCTAGACATAACTTTGTAAATCTGCAGAAGTTGAATTTAGAAAGTAAAGTGTCGATAACGATATAATTGTAGGTAGCATGTGATTGTTTAGTGATATAAATTTTAGATTAATAAATTTTTTTATATTATGACGACGGCAAATATTGCGTTCGTTTGATAGAAAGCAGGAAAAGTAGAGTCCTATGTTTCAACGGTGGATTTGCTTTTGTTATTTGTATTACCGACAGTAGATAAGAACGATATTACTATTCTTTCGTTAACAGCAATAGTTATGTTACGTTTAACCATTTTTCGTGTACATTACTTGCAGGTTATTATATAAATGTGTAAAAAAATTGTTATGCTATATTAACGGTTCTTAATATTTAGCTGTACTCGTTATTCGAGCATGCTGTTTTTTCTCTTACCTTATATAAATAAGGAAGAAAGATCATGATAAAGAACTGTTGTTAACGTCGGTTGATTAAAAGAGATGGTACTTATTTTACTCATAGAAAAGAAATAATAACTTACAGAAATAGTAATCCCCGTATTCAGTCGAATATTTATACTCTTCTCCGTTATATTCAGCTTTAACTTTACGCCAAGCTAAGGTACGAAAGACAACGATTAAGTTTTCTAAGATTTCAATGATCGTTGTATTAAAATTGGCTTGAATTCACTTACCATTTCTGAAAAACTTCTTAATATTCGATATACGAGATTCTTTTTCATTCTTGGCCGTCTTAAGATCCTGTTCTTCGATTGAATTGACGTCTTCTTCCATCCTTAACAGAAATGATTAATTTTTGCATAAGCGTAACCACGATTATAGAATAATTCAGGTGTCTTAAGAAACTAAAGTTTTATATCGATTTTTATTTAAATGTGGAAGATAGAAGTCCATAACTGTTTCATTTCAATGATATTATCAAACTGATCGTACTGATTCAGTCGATCATTACGTTTCACTTTCAACTCACAGAAATTTACAACTCTTTAAGATTTAGATACTTATTAATGAACTACTTTGTGTTCAAAGAGATTCACTAGTTGCTTTTAACTTCTATGGCTACAACTAAAATATTTGTTTCAATGTTAACAGAATGCTTCGTACTTAAATTTTGTTTGCATCAATGTTAGCACTATTACATCACTTTCATGTAGTGTACAAGAAAATGTTTGCTAAGTGCTAAGGCACACAAAAATTGTTGTCTACTAAAGGATACACTAATTCTTCTAAATATCAAAATAAATACGGTTTGCTCAAAATCTCGCAACTCTACAGTATATTCTCTATTTTCGTGTTGATTTTCCTAATTACACAAAAACTTCGTTGTTTTAATCACGTTGCATTACAGTGACAGATTATTTTTATTATTTCAATAAAAGTATCCGTGTACGAAAACTTTTGTCAAAGAAATGGTACCAAATAAGTTTGTTAAAATATCAGCTCACTGATATAAATTTCAAATTAGTTTTTAGAACATACGATACACAACACGTAAAGTATCGAATACGATTTATTTCAAGTACATTTATTACAAATTTTTTATTCAATCCTCGAAATAACCCATCACAAATATATTTCTTCTTTTGTTACGATGCAATATTTTATTGTTACAATGCATGTACCGTTCAGTTTGCAAATCTTCTGTGACAATTTTCTACACGAAGCATGCACGTAACTCAGACCACATTTCTCACCTATAATTCTCCCGACCTCAGAGGTGTATAAAATTTGATACGATACTGTTTTACGCACGTGTGTCATATTTAACAAAGTGCCACAATAAATAGTAGCCGATAGAATCTGGACGTACCTCAAGAATTTAATGCGAAACGTGTACAGATTTGTACCCAGTCCGACCCAGTTATTACACATAACGCGAACATATCGCTTCTACATCCTAACCGGTTACATAAACGATGCTCGTCGCTTGTGCAATGTTGTTCAATCGAGAAGATGCAACATTGATATTACAATGGAGCTTGAATAGCGTATAAAGTGCACGCGAGTGTGCAGTTTGTCTTTATCCGAATAAAATATGTTTCACAAGACAAATCAGCATATCCGAAGTTGTCTTCGTATTAAACTTGATGGTTCAGCACATAATAATAAGCGTGTGTTAAAACGCGATAATGTTTCCGTGAAACTGATCTCAGCCTTAGCAAAATAACAAGAAACTTTATTGTAATACAATAATGTAACTATGCAGCATGTTATAATACTGATGTCTGGATCTCAGAGTTAAGCTGTATTTAGTCACATTTTTTCAAATTTTAACGCAGAATAAATCGAAGGTGCAAAATCATACGTTGATTGGCCAAAATTATGCGTTCGGCTTGGAACAGTACATTATCACTTTAACAGTTAAACAATTTAAAGGGAAACAATCGTTGCATTGAAAGAGTGAAAAAGTTGGTAAATTAGATAGGCAAAATATCGTTTTTGGAAAGAAATGGTCCTAATCCAATTTGATTGTGAGGTGGAGATATTTACTTTAAGAACTTCACAAGTTATATCATAAACTTCATTATCTTAATAGATGTTAGAGTTTTTAGAAAAATATTTGAATTGTGTGGATAACAGATAGAAAAGGAAATAAAATGTAAAGAAAGAAGATGAAGACGTTGTACGGAGTAGGAGCTTATTATTTTGTGAAATTCGTCCCAGAAAAATCTTCAAGAGTAACTGTAATGTATTTTGAATCTACAAAACTAATCTTTTTAATCACACGCAACCCAGAATGGCTAAAGCATTCATAACCGCACTGCAACCCTCTTCTAAATGTTAACCTAACATTGATTTCGCAGAACAAAATAATATCGCACGAAAGTTCATACATTGAAACAAAACTACGTTTGATGACACCACGAAGGATGAAAAATAAACGTGACACGTGCAGAGAGCAAAAGAACTTACGCTTTACAACACCGTCGTCACGTGATCCCTTCAGTCCCAGTTCCTTCAAGGACTTCAACGAAACCAGCACAATTTCACAATCGCACTATTCATTAAAGAAAAAAGTGCATCGCGATGCCCGCGATCAACACGTAGAATCAACAATGGCAGCGCAACAAAATGTATATCCACGGGACGGCACGCTAAACCGACTGTGCGCGAGAATTCGCGACGGCCGTAAAAATGGCGAACGGAAGAATGTTCCGTTCGCCGTCCGAAATCCGCGAACGCGACAATGTTCGGCGAATGTCTAACTGCAAACTAAAATTCGGTGGTTGTAGGATAACGAAAAGCTGTTCGCGGGTCACTCTGAGAAGTGGTTTGGCTGAACAGCGAACGGAAGAAGGAACTTTGGCCGGTAGCCAGCTCTTCCCACGCGACATTGTATTTTTCTACGCAAAACAACTGATTTTTAAGAATTCCCCAGGTGCGCCCACCTTCTGAACTTTGACGAAACGATTGCTATTCGATGAACAGGAGATCGATAGGGATCGTCGCGAAGCCTTGCCTTGCGAATGGTAATCGCAAATGTATCATAGGTAATGGCAAATTAATTCAATGCCTTTGTATTAAACGCTTTGTAACTTCCTTTCAAATTAAAACACCTTTCCTGCCCTATGGTGATTGGAAAATAGCAACATTATACTCTAAGGAACGTTAAAACAATCAACGACAACTCAGTACAATTTCATCTAATAACAGGAAACAATTTGGCGTTCGACAAGCAATATTTGAGGCACTGAATTTATTTTTGCTTTTGAACCGAAGAGAAATGCTTCTGAAGCTGAAGAAACGGTTTGTTCCGCTGTTGTAACTTCCTTTCAAATTAAAACACCTTTCCTGCCCTATAGTGATTGGATGATAGCAACATTATACTCTAAGGAACGTTAAAACAATCAACGACAACTCAGTACAATTTCACCTAATAACAGTAAACAATTTGGCGTTCGACAAGCAATATTTGAGGCACTGAATTTATTTTTGCTTTTGAACCGAAGAGAAATGCTTCTGAAGCTGAAGAAACGGTTTGTTCCGCTGTTGTAACTTCCTTTCAAATTAAAACACCTTTCCTGCCCTATAGTGATTGGATGATAGCAACATTATACTCTAAGGAACGTTAAAACAATCAACGACAACTCAGTACAATTTCACCTAATAACAGTAAACAATTTGGCGTTCGACAAGCAATATTTGAGGCACTGAATTTATTTTTGCTTTTGAACCGAAGAGAAATGCTTCTGAAGCTGAAGAAACGGTTTGTTCCGCTATTGTAAGTTCCTTTCAAATTAAAACACCTTTCCTGCCCTATGGTGATTGGAAGATAGCAACATTATACTCTAAGGAACATTAAAACAATCAACGACAATTCGGCATAATTTCACCTAATAACAGTAAAGAATTTGGAGTTCGACAAGCAATATTTGAGGCACTGCATTTATTTTTGCTTTTCAACCGAAGAGAAATGCTTCTGAAGCTAAAGAAACGGTTTATTCCGCTATTGTAA